>KZ061688.1:265275-319936 GCA_002091835.1 Anopheles maculatus | reverse complement strand
TTATTAACTTTATTTATTTTTATGTACTTTTATGGTAGTAAATAAGCAAAGATGCAAATGTGAGTACTTTATATAGCTATAGAATGGCTAATTATTAATAAAATTCCTAATGCTTTCTGCTAGTTGTTGATTTCTTTGCTAGACTTAAACGCTTTTCTAGATTTTTAAATGAATCAATCATTTAGGAGCTTGATAAAAAGAATCATTTATTTACTTTTACCATATTACAGTAACGGAAAAAACCGAACTATCTGGGATAAATTTAAACATAAATTTAATAAACATTTATTCAATAAACAATACCAAAAACGACCACAGCAGATGTCAGTAAAACATTTAACAAGGAATGCAATAAATAATTTCTTAAGTAACTAAAACGAATTTATTTGTAATGAAGTTTGGCAAAATCTGTGAGTACTTTTTATGTATTACTATCATTGAAAAGTTTGTATATGTTAGTGAATCTTATAAACACAACTATAGGTGCAAGAAAACATGTTTTAATTATACAAAATAGAATTAGAAAACAATACCATTCAAGACATTTGAAAGACAGACTAGAAAAATGGCTGACGTAGCTTCTCGATATCAACAGATCGACCTTTCGCCCTACAAACACACCCTCCTTCAACGGGTCCTGTGGCGCAATGGATAACGCGTCTGACTACGGATCAGAAGATTCCAGGTTCGACTCCTGGCAGGATCGCTCGTCCCTCTGAAACAAAACCACCTTTTTTGCCACAGGTTCCTCTTCATTCTTGCTACAATGTCCATAGCAGTGTGTTGTGCACTTAAACACGGGATCGGTAAAACATTGCGAAGTTGTTGTGCTACCCACCACACAGTGAAGCAACGAGCGCAACAACACGCTCGCTCAACGATCTCGCGTTGAGACGTCATTGCGCACGCGTAAACAAATTAAGTACCTCGCCCGGTTGCTCTGCTCGCGCACTGCTTCTGCCCGCGCTTTTCGACTTATGTGCCAGCTTTGGCACGTGCACGGGTGTGCGTTCCGCCTCCAGGAGAAAAAAAAACGTGTGGCGTCGTACCCAGGCAAAACATGGACAGCTAGAGAAACAACAGCAACACATAAAAAAGCAAAAAAACAGAAACACTTATATGTTTAACGCCACGACCGCAAGTAAATCGACATACACACACAAGGCACAAAAGGGTCATCCGATGGGCCGGTGCGGGAGAGAAACATTGGCAGTTGGGAGGCACTGTTGGGGCGACAACCAAACAGAGCACTGATAATAATAAAACCGAGAAAAATGTACCCATCGCATGCAATCCCAGTGTGCGAGTATGTGCGTTTCTCAGGCCGACCTCACGCGAAGGCTGGCTGGCCGTTTTCCGTTCACGCTCAAGCGTGAACCAGTGTTGAGGCTTGATGGTTAAGGGCTGTAATGAAGCAAACGATAAGACCCGAAGCAGCAGAGCAGGTCGATAAAGATACAGAACGTTGCCTGCCACCGGGTGGGAGCAGGTTTACGGTGTAAGGAAAAATTAAGAGAACCATTTAAGAGATAAAGGTTGTTGCCGTTGACATTCTTTCCAATCCAAACATTGTGTGCTGTAATTACAAAGTTTAATATTGTCTAGAGGACTTGAAATGTCAAGTTGGAGTGATTCTCGAGTTCAGTCAATTCTGGAGCGTTTGTCGTTAATGTTTAAAAAGAAGTTTAAGCAAAAGATTGTTTGGAGTTAGGCGTTCAATAACAAATCATTAAGATGCACGTATTTGGGACATGATTGTCCAATGTTTCCTGAACTATTTTCCGTAAAACTATAAATAAATACTTGAACTTCTAGATTGAGTTACCTTTGTCACTACAAATCATATGACTCCACACGTTCCCGGAACTCTGGCATCCAGGTAAAGCTCAGAAATAAGATTAAAACAACACAAACATATGAGTTCCTGAAGCTTTTTAATATTAGTCCAACGTCTTGCAAAAGATTTATACAAAACGCTTCTTACTGCGTTCCTGTTTGTTTGTTAATTAAAATTAATCTCTTTTCGTGTTTGGAGTACGCAACGAAAACCAAAAAAACTGCAACCAACTTAAGCACCATTTCTGGTTTCACAGGGGTTGGTGGTAGTCCAACGTCTTTTAAAAGATTTATACAAAACGCTTCTTACTACGTTGCTGTTTGTTTGTTAATTAAAATTAATCTCTTTTCGTGTTTGGAGTACGCAACGAAAACCAAAAAAACTGCAACCAACTTAAGCACCATTTCTGGTTTCACAGGGGTTGGTGGCTCCCACTACTTCTGTGTCCACGACCTTCACAAGTGCAGGAAACAAAATCGGTAAACATCGGCAAAACATCCACCTTGACTACTGCACACTTCAACCATCCTTGACCTCTCTCTCCCTCTCTCTCTCTCTTCTTCTACTGCATCATGCCCCTTCGTGAGCCACAGCCACACTCACATCTCATGCTCATGCATCGAACGGGAATGTGTTCTCACTCGCTCGACGATACCATTAAAACTCCGTAGGTTCACGCTCTAAAATCCGCACGTGCTCCACGTGCCATTCCTATTCCTGTCCAAAACGGAAAATGTGACGTTTTTTAGCTGTTGTTGTTGTTGTGCACCATCCGACCATTTCCGACAATCTCGTGTCGTACCGCGATGTAAGAGAAAAACCAACAAAACAGCTCACGCTTAAAACGCTTGAAAAAATGAAGCAACACGCAAAAACAAAATCCATCCGCCAAGCCCACGAGTGAAGGTGGGGGTGGTGGTTGTGTGTATGTGTGTATGGATGTTCGCTTTACATCGCGCGCATCGATCAGGAAACGTGCGAAAGATTCGCGACACGTGACCGACGGTACCGTGAAGTTGAGAGAGATGGTAGTCGCAAAAAAAAAACCCTCAGCCTCAAAACCTACGAACGGTGCGAGAGGTACACTGTGGCGGCAATACTACAGGAAAGAAGCAACTTTTAACTAAGAGTTTAGTTGGAAGGAAGTTGTAAAGAGTTGAGATGTATTGAGCAACCGGAGTTTCAGCTAGTTGCAAATTTATTGCTGTATTATTTGTATCTCAATATTCAGGATGTTGCGTATGACGTTTGGAGACTTCGCGTGACACTTATGCTGCCGATTACGCCACTCGTCTAAAGTGTGCTCAAAATTTTGATTGGGGCGCGTGCCTTCTTCCCCGAACCACAACTTCAAATTCGCGATCATTCGGAACGCGCCCGCGCGCCCCATTCGCGATCAATTTACACGCCACGCCATCGTGTGTCTCGTGAGAGTGCTGTTTGTTACTCGCACGTCTCTCTCATTTTGTTTCACCTTTTTTTTTTTTGCACGATCAACCGCACCGTTATTGGGAGCTTTCGGGGGTGGTGGTGTTGCAGTAGACGTACAGGGGATGAGAAGGCGCACAACAAGCATCGAAGGCGACCCTCCCTCTACACTACACTGCCTTCGAACGGGGAATAACAGCATATTCTCGCTCGTTCGTGTCGTGTTGGGGCTTAAAACAAAGGAACGCTTTGTGTCTCGATTCTCGGCAAAAAGGGAAAATCTATGCAGAGCGGTGGCTGGTCGGAGACGGAGCAGGAAATCTTTAAATCGAAGGGCTTCTCGCCAATACACAACAACACACCACTGAGCGAGAGGATCGAACGATGATCGGTCGCTGGAAGGGCAATAAATAATTTTATTAACGTACGGTGTTGGTGGTGGTGATGCTTTAAACTATTCTTCCCAAGAGGAATTGATACAAAGTAATGGGGAGATTGGGGATACTTGTTTAGATTGGAACACATTTTGAATGCTTTTTTAAACAGCAAAATTGGGTAGATTGAATCCAAAAGCACTCGACGTTGTAGTTAAACTTTAATCGTACACACAAAATAGAAAAGATTTATGTTTTTCCACATTGAAAAGCCTAAGAGCTGCCTCTTCCACTCCATTCCATCCGAGTGTCAACGAAACTAACCTCCCAAAAACCTTCAAACATTTGGTGCTGGTTTGCTGCATAATCATGCCCCTTAACTGTAAACAAACGGAACAAATTTTGCACCCTTAACCCGCGCTTTTCCTACCACTGCTCGACTACTGCTCGACTTGGCTTTCTTAACCTCAAATTAAACCCTTCAAAAAGATGCAAAAGAAAGCTCGCATGTTTTCTTTCCAGCCCATATTCTGGTGTAGATCAAAGGGACGCGCGTTCGGTCTTGTGGCTCTCTGCCTTCGTCGTTCAAGTGGTGTGTGTGTTGTTACGAACTTTCGGTTGATTGGGACGTTTGCCCAGTGGGAGAGCACACGATATGGCGACATAATGCAACACCCAACCCACATATACTCCCGGCATGATAACACGACGAACTAGCGCACACTCTTGCTCGCTCTCTTTATGCTCGGTTCGGTTTGTTGCGATTCAATTACGTCAGAAGTGGTTATGGGTTTTACAATCTCAGGATGATAGAGGGCCCATACAGACCAGCGCAATACAACAATAGGTACACAATACGTACGTGTGTGCAAAGAGAGCAACAGAATATCAAAAAAAAACCCCGGGTCCTTATCGGTTTCTCGTCGCATCGTTTTTCTTTTCAGGATGTGAAGCTTTTCCTCACTAACCTACCAAAACCCAAAGCAAAAAAGCACCGTCACTATACACGAATATAGCTGTGCTCGAACAAAGCTGGTATTAATTTCCATTTGTAGCAAAACAAAGTACAGCCGAGCATTGAGTCGTGGTCGGTGTGCCGCATTGGAAGGGAAAGCTTACGCGGACCGCTCGTTTGGGGGTGGTTTTGCTTACGAGACACAACAAACCATAACCACCGTCAAGGAAAATGCAATCAAATTGAAATACACTACACACACACACTAGCACCCTCTCCTCGGTAGCACGAATCCGTACCCGAAAGTGGATCATGTGTCCGACAACGAGTTGGGTCGGTTCGATGTAGAAAAAAAAAGAAAAAAAAACGATCATCATGAGAGAAAAAACGGTTCACCACCCCACAGTGCCGAAATGGGACGGGGGTGGGGGATGCTTTGTCTGGGGCGAGTGGGACCGATCCAACCCAACCACCCAACCACGACAAAGGAAAGTAAAAATGGGACAGTGTAGTGAAGAATATTTTTGGGGTACGAATAACTGGCGAGATGACCTGGTTTGGTTTGGGTGTCTGTTCTAAGTTGCGGAGGGGGTTTTCCATTTGGGATCCCTTCAATTTCTTTGGAGCATTCTGTCGGCTAAAGGTTGTTTATTTCTTGTTCTTGATTTTCATAAATTGCATTTTTTCCTCTTTGGGTATTGGTAAATAAAACAACTTAACGAACGAAGCCATTCATCCAAGTAGCATAGTGCCAAGTGAGCGAGCGATGAGTGAGTTGAGCAAGGTGAGCGTGAGCTCACGATCGCATGCTGTCCGTTTTTGATTTGTACGACCTTCACCCTGACCAATAAACTCGTCTCGCACTGGCACCGCGAACGAATGTGTGTGTGTGTGTCTGTGGTACGAGATTAAAAGAGAGAGAGACCAAGAGAGCGCCGCGCAGCGAACACACGCGCAAAAACATATGATTGCGAATACGGTTGGGGGACACAAACATCTCCGCCGTGTACTAAAGGGTCATAAAAAGACAAGAATCCAGCCAGCAGTGGAGGGTGGAGGGGAAAATCCAAGCGTCCAAGTGTCATTCACACATCTTGGTTTGGGGGAGGCGCGAGTGCTTATCTCACACACATCTCGGTACAGTCGGGGCGCGCGCGCTATCGGTCAAGCGCCCGCGCGTAACCGCGAAAATTGTTTCACGATAACAACACAAACGGAGGGTGGTGTCGCACGCGGTCATCACTATCTGGTAAGAAAAAAAACACGGGAAATCCTACCTAATACCCACAATTCTTCAATCTTCAACCAATCGAACATTTCTGTGACCACTTGATTTCTGTATGAGTGTCAAACGTGTCAGACGTGTACATAAGCAGAGGATGTTACCAGTTATTATTTGTTAGGTTAGACAAAACGTTTTCGTGATAAGTTTGATCATATTTTAAAACAGAAATAATTGAGTGGACAAAGGTACAACATACATATTACTTGATTATGGTTATATTATGGGCTCAATAATTGTATAAAAACCTTTTACAATTACATCAATATTTACAGTCAAATGTTGGTACAAAAAGTACATATAGAACAGTACAAATGATCTTTTCTAGACTGCACAAAGTTCATACAATATCAATTCAACATCATACGCTACTAGGAAAATGGCAGTTATCTAAAAACGATGATAGAAAATATGAATTGCCTCTAAATAACTTGTTTTTAAATCATGTAGAAGGGCCTGGAAATGAGTCGTTATAAAACGAAAAATAAATAATAAAAATAAATTAACAGGTAGTGTTGAAAAGCAATTCCAATCACTATCGTACAGAACGTTATTACAATTTACAAATAGAATAGCAAACAACAACCTGAAAGGAAAGCCCTAACACTTTGGCTTGAAAAAACATGAAATAAAGAAATAAAGAAATAAAAAGGATTGAAAATTAGTATAGTGTTTATGTTTATAATATGTTTTAATGAACAACAAAACATTACAATATGAAGAAACAAAAACCGGTACAAAATCGCTGAGAAATGATTCAAAATTGGAAGTGTGAAATATTCTGCTGACCTGGTAGAATTCAGTTTAGTAAGTTATTAACATATTAAGATGTTGGATAACGTAGAAACAATGTTCAATAAGTATTTGATTTTCGATTTTTTCCTAATGTTTCACCAAACTTAATTACAACTGATTTTAGTTTATAAAAAGAGTAAAATAAGAAGGGACGATTTTGGTAAAAATATTCCGTTTTCCTTGCAAAAAACTGTAACTTCCTTCCTTCTACGAACAATAATTTTAACAAAACAATTATATTTTTCAAATTTATTAACCTGAATCTATAAAAAAGACGTTTGAAAAGAGAAGAGTTCAATTTTAAATCTATTAATTAGCATGTGACAAACTCATATAAATCAAATTATACATTTCGATGTACTTGTCAAAAATTAGTTGCTATTTTGACCCTGTTTTTGTTAAAACTAAAATGTTGTTACCCAAGTGCATTACATTGTCGACTGTTGTTAAACTTGGTGACAGTTCCTGTCAAACAAAAAAGGTTTAAACAAATTAAACAGCGAGCTTTGAAAGTAAAATACAAGATAAAACAAGATGAAATCAATCAAATAGTAAAAGACACAACTGCTTACGGATATGTTAATGATTGATAAGACAAGTAGATACTTTTGGAAAGTTACAAAGTATAATAGAATAACTAGATGTGGCTCTAATTAGCCTCTTAATTACTACATTAATAAATACTAGAAATGTTGTATATTTATAATATTTTTTAACTCAAATTCTACCTACTTTTTTATTCGTCATGTTCGTCTCTCTTTACCAGCGTTTTGAAGAGAAATAAAAGATTTTTAATGTAAAAAACCCCAAGACAAAAAATCCTCTTTTAGCTTATTCATAAAATTTCCTAATAACTAACTGCACACTTAATGTTATTCTTAAAATAGTTTTACTACACACCTCTTAATCATCGCAATCGGCAATAATTTAGCAAGTAACAATTGTATACAATGTTTTCTTACGAACTATCGTACGTAAGCCCTTTTACACGGATGCACCCCGAACATAAAAAGTGTTAAACGGTTTTTGTCGAGCCCGAGATAAGCCCAAAAAAGGGTAATTGAAGGGCCCCGGGGTGTCTTTCCCCTATCGCCACGGTGAGCGTGTTACGTTTCCGTGTGTGCGAGCGATTCACGGGTGAGAAGACAACCGGCGTGACAGGTGAGACGTGAGTGATGTGTTTGTGGCCGCGATGATGTTTTTTTTCCAGGTCTAGGCCGGTCGATGCCGCCGTTCCTTCGTGACCATCAACGTCCCAATCCTCATCACGCGCGCTAGTTCCGGTTTCGTTTGCGCTCTCCTGTGTCGCCACCGTATCTCGACTCACTCTCGCGGCTCTCGCTCACATCACCGTACGGTTTTGGTGACGATGGCGACGAAGTAAGTGTACGCGGTGAAGGCTGCACGAAATGAACTGCATTGAACTGAACGCCTTGCCGTACAGACCCGCCCGCCGCACACACTCTCACACGTCCCACTCGACCCTCTTACTCCACATTCCCTGATTCATCTTTCAGTGGCGAAGCCGGTCGGCGGAGAAGAAGCAGAAGAGCAACAAACACGAAACCAAAAAAAAAAAGGTCAACCTATATTGCGACGCCGTCACCGTTCATCGGGCCAAAAGTTGTCCTTGACGGTCAATCGGTGTTGGCGGCGGTGCGTTGTTGGAGCGCGCACACACCAACGTACGAATGCCAAGGGTTTTTGTTTCGGTGTGGGTCGGTTGGTTGCACGTGGCCAGAACGCTTCGGGTGTGTGTGCGCGCACGAGAGGAGCAAATAAGCAGACATTATTACTACTACCCCCGTGCTTGTTAGTGTGCCACGAGAGGAGCAAATAAGCAGACATTATTACTACTACCCCCGTGCTTGTTAGTGTGCCAGGGCCAAACGCCAAAAAGTGCCCACACCTTCTCGCTTGTGCGGACTCCGAAAAGCGAAAGAAAAGCGACCTCGAAAATGGTGGAAAACTCACCCAATCCATCCGTTCCAAAACGGAAGATCCACCACACACACATACACAGGGCCGTGCTTGCTGTGTGATGTGATGAGCACACAGAAGGCGCTATAATTGAGGTCACTTCAAACCCCGCAGGGAAGCACGAGATCGCGTCATTTGCACTGGCAAAATCAACCTTCAAGCGACCTCGAAAATGGTGGAAAACTCACCCAATCCATCCGTTCCAAAACGGAAGATCCACCACACACACATACACAGGGCCGTGCTTGCTGTGTGATGTGATGAGCACACAGAAGGCGCTATAATTGAGGTCACTTCAAACCCCGCAGGGAAGCACGAGATCGCGTCATTTGCACTGGCAAAATCAACCTTCTTATCGACTGCAACGGATCTTCACGCGTTTTTCGGAGGAAGGGCAGAGAGAGAGAGAGAAAAGGAAGAAGAGTTCTTAATCTTAAAAGACCAAGGTAATGCTGAGAGTACCTTGTCTAGAGGCAGCTGTCTAATGCAAATATTCCATCCCAGGACCATGACCTGATTTAATTTTTGATTAAAAGCTAACCTCAGGAACTTCAGCTGGGCTTGGAGAGTCTTCAGATAAACAACACACGTTGAAATGAAATATCACAAGCATGAAAATTGATACATCTTTTTGGTTATTGTTACTTTATTCTCCCCACGGCTTGTCGCACAGCAGCATCTATTCAACTGTCCATCATGAAATCGAAAGAAAATTGAAAATACATCGACATGCATCGTTTTTTTTTGTTCCCATGGCATTGGATGCTTTTCCCCCCCCCTGGTTGGTAGCAAACACACACACACACACGCACCCCACCTGGCACTGGCTGATCGACGTGACGCGTCCACCAGGACACCTAAGACATAACGCGCAAACAGGCCAAGAAGCCAAGGAGGAGTTAATCATTCGCTCCCTTCGCTCCAGAAGCCACACACGGTGGTGTAACCGATCGAAGCGAAGTTGCTGCTGTGTTGAAGGGTCCGTAAGGGCAGACGCTGTCGAATATCGTTATGAAATGAATAATGAAACAAAAAAAAACCCACCGAGAAACACTCTCTCACTCGACAACTCACCGTATGGCCGTAATGTCGGTCGGTCCTGCCGACTCTACCACACATCTGTTTCTGTGGTTCGTCCTTCGTCCCAGCTGACGACGACGATGACGATGGCCGGGAAAAACGGTTACATTTCTTTACAGAGAGGTCCCTGTCCTGTACTGTCCTGTCCTCTGTATGAGGCGCTATTGCTATGGGTGTGTATGTGTGTGTGTGGTTGGCTAAATGGAAAGGTTGTGCTCCGATTGCTACCATGCTGCGGAATGCTTCGTTTTCGAACTGTTTTGTTTTTCTTGCCTCGTTGTTCTCGTTGTTGTTGTTTCCCATTTGGTTTGATTGCAATTTTTACGTGCATTTAGGATTGAGTGAAGAGAGAGAGAGATAGAGAGAGACAGAGAGAAACCATGCTTCTTGCAACAGCTGGAAACAACTCCTCCAGGCGACGGAGTCATGCAAAACGAATGGATGAAGACTTTCAAGGATTGATGCAGGAAAAAGGTGTGTGTAACGATCGAAGAGTAGCTGCACTAACTCGTGAGGGGTTTTAATTGTTATGCAGCTTGTGTAAAAAATGGAAAAAAAGGTTTAGATTTCAACTATTAAATATAAACTTATCTAAACGCGAAAAGAAGCACCAAGCAGCTCATTATTACGCTGATTTTTCATTTATAGTATTAATTGGTTAAAAATAGGTTCACCAATTATTGAACTATTAAAAAACAGCTTGTACGTTAAGTAGCAGCTCTGTTGATAACTGTAAGATACAAACATTTGTTCTTTATCCCATTCTAACTCATTTTTGACACACTTTTACAGCTTTATTTGCGTTAAGAAAAACAAAAATAAATCCCTTGTGTAAATTAACAATGCAAACACAAAAAAAAACATGAAACCTTTTCTTTTCCGTAGGCAAAATGTTTGTTTGGAATATAATTTACATATACACGACAGTTTAAATGATCGTTATTGGTAGTAAGGTAAGTAAGGTTTTATTGTCATGTTTTAAAATAAGTTATGAGTATTAATAAAAATAAGTATGAGATTTTCAGGTTTTGGTATTTTCTTTAACCATTTTATATGTCTTCCAATCAAATTTTATATCTTTTCATAACAATTTAACAACAACAAACTATTTAAAACATGTTAAAACATGCACAATAACATTGGACGTTAAGATATACACCGTTTTCGAGCCCAAGTAAACACGTTTCAGCGGCATCTGAACACTGTTCAACCGTAGGTAAACACTTGACGTCCAACTAAACAGCTGCTGCCTAACTAAACTTCTTTCAAACGAAACTCAACATCGTTCAACCCCAACTAAACATTTTGTATCCCAGACGTCATTGCACGTTTATATTTCACGGACTCGTTTCTTGTAACAAGGTTGTCTTCCGCGTTCATAGCAAATTCGCGGTCATCATGAAGAAAATGTTTTTTAAATTGTATGCAGTTTATTATAAAATTTTCTTGTGCCTGAATTAAAAAAATTAGTCTATTTTTAATCTATTAATCTTTGCAAATGAAAGGAACATAAAGAAGCTAAATCTATGTCATATAAACATATCAGCTTGGAGGTGCCAAATGTTTAGTTGGGGTTGGACGATGTTGAGTTTCGTTTGAACGAAGTTCAGTTAGGCAGCAGCTGTTTAGTTGGACGTCAAGTGTTTACCTACGGTTGAACAGTGTTCAGATGCAGCTGGAAGGTGTTTACTTGGGCTCGAAAACGGTGT
This sequence comes from Anopheles maculatus, assembly GCA_002091835.1. Classification (NCBI taxonomy): domain Eukaryota; kingdom Metazoa; phylum Arthropoda; class Insecta; order Diptera; family Culicidae; genus Anopheles; species Anopheles maculatus. The sequence goes on along the minus strand of KZ061688.1, from coordinate 308,496 downwards.
ATGTATTTATCAATATGCAATCGCTTTGCATGAGTTACTTTCAATGAGCTTTTTCTTCTTTGTTTTCAATAAATATTTTTAATTTAGTTTAAAAGGTTTTTTCATAGTTTTATGTTATTTTCCTTACAAAAATTGTTTTAGCCCAAAGTGCTAAAATAGTTTATAACGTTAAGAACACAAATAATGCCTTTTTATATGTTAATAAATAAATAAACAAACACAACATCAAATAAAAAAAATCTGGCTATAAAACAATAACACATAATCAAAAATTGATAAATAAAATAAACACAAAAGCAAAGCATACCTACAAACACGCACATTAAGCAGATAAAGCAAACCAGCGAAAGGGCCAGCAACCTTTTTGCTCTAATGGAGGGCAGCAGCAACAGAGACAAGTAAATAAGTAAAAACCGCTTGCGCTTGTCTGTCTGCTGTGCACGCACACCTGCTGTTCCCTGGCCCGCCCTGGGCAGGTCAGACGCATAGGTGAGCGAAACCGATCAACGAACCGAAACGAAACGGTAAGGCAGCAGGAGAGACAGAAAAGCATGCCAAAGCTTCCAAAAAACGGTCCGTAAAAACAGGAATTTGGTGGACGATTGAACGTTGCAGTGTTTTTGTTTGACACTCAGAAACAATCAGGGGAGCAAGAGGGCCAACACACCAACAAACACCACTCGCCACGGTGTATTAAAGCTCCACGAAACATTGATACAGTGATTAAAATATAAAAACCTTTTTGTTTTGGTTGGATCCTTGAGGTGAGAAGTGAAAAACTGTTTGTCAGTTGTTTGTCAACATGTTGCGCCGAGGGAAAATGAGAGATTACACATCCGTATGTGACTCTTAAAGCTAATAGTAAGCATAAATTGCGATACTTTTCTTACTTGTTGGATTGTTTTGTATAGCGAAACTTGGTAATTCTAATTTATTTAGGAAAGAAAACCTTTTATAAGTTAGATGGCTTTAAGAGCTACAAAACCCTTAAAGATATATCTGATACTTGTGACACTAGTTACAGAATAAAAACACATGGCTTGTACACATGTCTTTATCGCTCCTGGAAAACAGCAACAACAAAAAAGAAAAGACCGGCCCAAGCGCTGAGAACTTCTTTCTTATCAGCCTGTGTTGAGGGTGTATCGTTTTCGCATCTCAAACGAACACATATACAAACACAGAACCGTTTCTTATCTGTAAGCAGCTACCGACAGTGGCCATTTTTCTGTCACCAGCATAACAGTGTTGTGTATCGAAAAATCAAACAAGTCTATTGATTTTGTGTTCCCCACCGAGTAGCGCCTGATCGAACGGGCTTCCATACAACATACGTTCACACGCCGGTTTCAATCTAGAAGCTGCCGCTTCACGCACACTCGCTTGCTGGCAAAGGCTCGAAACATGATTACCGATCATCGTAAATAGGATCATAATCCTATCCTACTCTTTTCCAGATAATTTTCTTCATCTCAATCCCGATGTCTTCTGCCCAGCGTCTGTCGGTGTCCTTTCCCAACCAACGGTCGGTTGTTATCTATCACCTGCTCGTCATGTTCTTCACAGATTCCATCCGGATCGACATGCGTTTCTTCCTTCTTCGGTAGATGCTTTATTATTATCATGCTTTAACAGCAACAACAGAAAAAAACGCACACCTCTCATGTGGACAACAGAACAGAGTAAAGAGGAACCCAAAGAAACAAACCGATCTTTAAGCTTAGCTTGTTGGTGTTGTTTCTGTTTTGCTTGATGCGTTCATTTTGTATGATTTCGAACGATTGGGACAGGTAAGAGTCGAAACAGCCGAAAACCCCATTTAATCCACTATGGTGAGCCATTTATCTCATCTCATTTCTTTGGTGATTTGCACTCAACACAAACCAAGAAAAAAAACCACACACACAAATCAGTATTAAGCAAAGCCTTGTAGAGGGCTTCTGGAACTTAGTAAGTTCCTTTTTTCTGTTTGAGATGTTTGTTTTAGAGATATTCAATAGTTTCGAAAAGAGAATTTCTGTTTTTATTCTACTCTTATATGAGCAGCTTTTACCAAGAAATTAATACGTATTGAAAGGAGCTCTATGTCTTCCCGAAGGACCAAACGGCAATAGTGTGAAGTCAGAGTGAAGTGATTTAAATTATGCTGTCATGCTTATCTTCTTTACCAACGGGCACGTAAGCCACCACCATCACTACCAACATGCCATCCTTTTCACGCACACACTCACTCATAGCAGCAGCAGCAGCAGCAGCAGCACCTTTCGCGCCGTTGATGGTTTTATATTTGTTTGCCCTCGTCGTCGCCTACTTTAGAGATGGGTGCACTGCTGCTGCTGCTGTTGCTGTTCTTCCCTCTGTTGCTACAGAGTACAGGGAGAAGCGAGAGCAACGAAACATGGCCACAGCAGCCATTCAACCTTTTCCGGTACCACACAAAAGCGCACCATGGAGATAAGCTCATGTATTTTTTTTTTTCGGTGGATAATCGACATCGAAGAAGACCGGTGGAGGATAAAAAAAACACATATACACAAGAGCGAAACAACCCGAGAGAGAGATTCGTGAGAGTAAACTCACGCACAACCTTCTTACGCTCTAGCTAACTTGCCGCGCGCGATACACGCGATTATTTGTGATTGTGAGGCACACATCACCGACAAGGGATGATGTTGATTCGAGGACGAAATATAATAGACCCTCCCGGGAAGCTGTGTGAAGAGGTGCGATAGTAAATAATAAAATAAAACTAAATCGAACATTCTCACCAGCAGTGCTACAGAGAGGGGGATCTCGTCCAAAACGCATATTTTGTTCCGAAAAACAGGGAGAGAGCTAAAACGGACGCGGACTCACCGGAATAGGCGCACACTTCTCGCTTGAAGAGGGTAAACCTTACGAAAAAGGACGGAGCGGCACAAGCGGATCGAGCAGAAACGGGGGAGAAAAGTTGAAGGGCGCACCTAAGCACATGGATCAATGATTCGGTCGTGCGGGTCGAAGGAATTTCCGGCGTAACAAAGCCGTCATCTCGCTCTCTTTCTCTCTGTCTGTCGTGCGCGCCGGATCGACCAGAGTGTTTGGATGAAGTTTTAGGATGTATGTTTTATAGGATAGGTCATGAAAATGTTCCAACACAACCTCCGAATCTTTGTGACCCCCGGTTGTGCAAGAAGGAAACGATCGTACCTTAGCAGCACTGAGTGGCATTGATGTGAACGGACGTCTCGTAAATCGAGAAACTTCAGTGTTTGGTTCCTTTTAACCTTCTGCATCTCCCATTTGTGGTTGTCGTCCCCTGTTGGAACATTCTCATGCAGCGAATGCACCATTTTGCAACAACAAACACGCACACACGCACACGCCCAAAACTCAGCAACAAGAAGGAAGCAACAAAAAATGTGTTAAAAGATCAACAACATCTGCGAGGGTCAGTCTAGTTGGCGACGAATGTGACTTTACCCTTCTTTTTCTCTCTCTCTTTCGCTGTAGCGCTCTCTCGCTTTCTGCGCTACAGTCGCGTTTGCTGGAGACGCACACACACACACACACACACACGGTTCACCTCGTTTGACGCACTTGAGCTGCCGCCGTGCCGTGCGTTGGAGTTATTTGCAAAAGAAAATAATAAAAACGCACTATCCCGGTAGGAAGTGTACGAGAATTGCGCTGTGCGATTGTGATACTCCACTAAAAAAAGCTCACCCGTACGCAATTAGTGCACCTCCTCACATCGACGGGGATATAGCTCAGTGGTAGAGCGTTCGCTTTGCATGTGAAAGGCCCCGGGTTCGATCCCCGGTATCTCCAGGAAAGCACCGAGAGCGGCGGCGCAGGCTCTTCTTTTTTGCTTGCACTTCTTGCACAAACAATCACGATTGCGTCACAGACGTGTACAAGAGGACGAGATGCACACGCGCGAGCACCTGTGAGGACACTCACATTCACCCAGGATCCGGTTTATTACCCTTTTGCGCACTGGAGACTCTTGACCAGCGCTGTTCTAATGGCGGGGTTTAATCTTTTCTCGCGTGCGTCCTATACCAGGTGTGCCACGGCTGAGTGTGTATGTGGGTGGAGGTATTACGATCCTGGGCTTCTTCTCTCGGTATATTTTTTGATTAATGATCGCCCGATCTTGACCAGCAGAGGGGGGCGCACACGAGATCTCAAAGCTTCTTGCGTCGTCGTTGTCGTCGTCCGAGCTTGACCAACCGGTTGGGTTTCGCGAAGAAGTTATAAACGCAATTAAGTCACTGCCGATGGAAAGTATCAACCCTTGCCGTTTTTAGGGATGGTGGTGCACCGCATGTTAAGGGGAAGTCTGCAGGGTAGTTAGTGGCAACGCAACCGACCGTTGGCCTTTTTTTTTTCGCTGTTGCTGTTGTTATTTGGTTCTGGCAACCTGTAAGTTCGTATTCCCGTGCGCAACGGTTGAATGAACTTTCGCCGAAGCAAAAGTAATGTTTGCTGGGGTGCGAAACGGACGTGCAAGCCAACGCAAAACAGAAAAAAAGGTTCCCAGTAGTATTTACCCATTAGATTACACCATTTTCTTAATATTCCTGGTTCCAACGGTCCTTGGTGGAAAAATGTTTGCTACTGAGTGGTAGTGGCGTGCTAATGATTAATTATGTGAATCAGCTATTCGCCGAGCTAGCGAAGGACGCTAATCGAAAAGTCTTGGGTCGCACCAGACAACGATTTTTAAGGCCCTGTTGGTTCCTTCCAACCAAAAAAAAAAACCCTCCCCCGAAAGCCATATGGAGCTGTCGCGGCCACTGACAACCACTACCACTGGAGCGCGCGCGCGCCTACATATTCCTACGCGGTACGGAGACAAACAAGACGAGACCACGGCGGACCCGATCCCGAAAGTTTGAACAGCAGGTCCGTTCCTTGTGCCCGTACCTCGGATCTCGGGTTTTTTTTTGTTGTGAAGTACGTGAAAAAACGAAACACCTTCACCTTTTCGAGTGAGCGGAAATCAAACAAGAAACAAAACACGACAGTTGTGCCGGGATAAAGCTACGGTTCTTTTTTGTTGGGAAGTAAAGCAAGAAATATAAAACAAACCTCCGGGGTCTGGAACGTCGTAGCACGTGGAGAAACATATGTTCTAGGTATTGGTTCTGGTGAGAGGAGGGCTTTTAAATAGCGGTTAATGGTGGATTGTATGATGAAGAATAATTTTGATGATGATCTGTACGAATGTCACCTTTTTATTACGACATTTTGGAGGGTATTTTTATTTAATTATAATGTATTATACAATTTAGAAACTCTTAAAGAAGTGTTAAATGTAGGTGCATTTTCCATCACCATTTCGAGGAAATCAATAACAATACCTTTACATTGAATTAAGTTTGCGTAAACGTATAAGTGAGTAAAATAAATCCTAAATTTGGACATAATAAGCAAATGCGTTATTTAAAAAAAGACTTCGTGCGGGCTGTCACGTAAAGCTGCAAAATATGAATAGAAAAGTCGTTTGAAAATTAATTTGTAATGACTAAAAACTTTAACGCTAATAGGTTTTTGTAGTGGTGGGTCCTGGTAAATATACCAGCAATAAGATGGACGAGAAATGTTGTACAAAGATCCGTATTGATTCTAAGCAAGAGTTGGAATACTCTAAATAACTCTTGTTCGTTCTTCCCAATCGATGAAACTTTCAAAGTTCTGAACAAAATCAACTCAAAAATCGTTTATAAAATGGTAGGATTAGACATTTAACATGTTACAGCAACAGTAAATTTGTAATTTATTCCCTATTCCTCGGAAGCTTAGAGATCCTCGTTGTAACCGGCAGGAAGTTTTTAAAAGAACTTTGGTGACATACAAAACATTAAAAAATTAAGTTGATGAATGAATGATTCTGAATCTGTATTCTAAAGAATCGTGAATCTCAAAGATCCTTGAATCTCAAAAATCCACAAATCCTCAAAAATTCATAAATCACCAAAAAATCATGATTTTCTATCTCGCCTTCAATTTAAGCACGATCTTAGATGATATTCTGTAAGGAATTTATTAAGAATACTTTTTGAGTGATGCTAACATGATAATACGCCAGGAAAACAAACCTTATTAAATATGAAAATATGAAAATCGAACTCTCAGAAGAGTTGTTAAACGATTCGAATTGCGAAGGTGAAGGAGCAAGAATAAATTAATTCTTTGTTAAAAGAATTGTTATTCGCACCTCTAATCACATTGATTGGTTAACTATAGAATAAAAATGTCGTCTAATACGGTTTTTTTCAGTTATATGTTTGTTTTAAAAGTTACACGTTTCGAAAAACTGTTATAAGTATTTGTGTAAGTGTTAATTAAAATGCCTCTTACTGAGAACGTTTTAGATTCTTCATTAAGCAAGGTCGTGATTGCAGACTTTTTTGTTTCTAAGTTTCGTTAGGTTTGATTGTTTGTTTATAAGTTTCCTTTTTGCTACTGGTGTTCGATGTTTTGGTGCAATTTGGTGTAATTTTTTATGTTTGTTATTATTTTTATTACCAATTTAAGTAACATTTTAAGATGTTAAAATAATGTTGATAAAAAGAATAAATAGGAAAAGCATTACAATCAAACTATTGTGTTTATTTGCTGATAAAAAAAAAAAAACTATATTTAGCAACAATCCGTTTCCAAAAAATGGGGTTCCACATACAGTGTTTTCGTCACACCTTCCCACAAATCACCAATTTATGCACAACATTTGCACCTTGACATAACCATAATCTACCCGTGAAATCCACCGATGTCAATTAAATCCGGTGCACTGGATGCGCCAGGTATCGTTTTGTGTGTGTGTGTGTGTATGTGTGTTCTTTTTTCTACCATCCCCACGTCTCCCCACTCCAGCTTTACATGTGCGTGTGAAAATACGTGAGAAGAAACGGAACGCGGAACAAGCGAAACCGTCACGCTCAAAGCGGCAAAATAAGTGGTTTTATAGTGTAGTTGCGCGTTGTATCGGATGTGAGTGTGTCTGTGGCTCGGTATGGTTTGGCCCTGCTGACAATCATGCTCGTTTCCGTCTCACCATAAATTTGCATCCGCCGCCCTAATGTGAGAGCTCGCGCGCGCCCCCGGACGCGTCCAGGAATTGCATTTTCGCGGTGAAACGCGGGTGTGCATACGGCGGGTGCAATCCGCACACACACACACACAGACACACATACTCGTCCGTGTCCCGCATAATATCCTTGTGGCGCGTTTTGCCGGTCGACGAGTCCTTTGTTCGTACACAGGGGCTGAGCGTGTGTGAGAGTAAGCGAGAGACCCACAAGAACCAAGGCGCGCACTATCTACACTATGTTGTTCCACCACCACACGCTTTAAGCACGGAAAATGTTCAACGTTTCCCCGGCACCAGACTTCCCCCCTTCCCCACCGGTTTTTCTAAGCAGCTAAATATTCGTATCGAACACGGTTTTCACTGCCACTCACAGTCTCACTTACACCCGCGCGCACGTTCATGAGAAGATTCGGACTCACGCTGGCGAAATGAGCGCGCGAGCGAGCGAGTGAGCGTGCGTGTGAGCGAGATACGGCACAGCATGCTGAGATGAGGTTAAATCCGAGGCTTCGTGTGATATTTCATGCAACACGGGTAAAGTTGACTTGATTTGCAGTCGGTTCACGTTTACTTCCTTTTGCCTGCTCGTCTCTTCCTGCATTGCTCTAGCCTCGCGCAACCTTTGAAGTTTCTTCTCTTCTTTCTCTAAATAAATCATATTTATTTTACGTAAACCATACACAAAATGTACAGAAACACAGGATGCTGATATCTTGTACCACATTAAAGTAATTTTTAGTTAAAACTCTTATACAAAATGGTTTCTCGATTGATGGACTTTAAAGCGAATGCTTCACCATTAACAAATAAAACACCATTTCAAATCAATCTCATATTCGGCCGTTTGTTTGTTCGTCCCAGAAGAATCTAACCTCTCGAAAGATCGTTCTTCGCCGTCGTGTACCGGTGTACCGGTCGTTTGGCGGCATTTTGACGCCGAAATTGTCATAAAATTTGCCAAACAGTGGACCATTAAGTCTTGTAGGCGTTTCACGCTCTCTCGCTAGCTCCCTTTTTCGTTCTCTCTCACTCTCTCTCTCTCTCTCCGTCTATCTGTTTTAGAACGTTTTTCTTTGCGTTTTAATGTTTGAAAACTGTGTCATGTTGCCTTGAGCTTTACGGGCTTTGGTTTTTTTGTAGTTTAATTATGCTTTTTGCCTTTTTTAAAGGTCAGAAAGCAATGCGCCGAAGGTCCTGAGCGAGATACGGTAAAGGATTCGGAACTTGTTTATTGAAGTAAAACAAGAGATACGCAGCGAAAGAAACTAATTACCTCAAGTCTCTGCGCGCAATGTCGTTAAGGTATGGTCACGAATCATCTTTACCCGTCATTGCAAACAACATACGCAAACGGCCAGTGATAACAGCGTGAAAGAAACCCCCCAATTAAATAATCAATCGGAATCGGATAATCCCGAGGAAATTGAAAGAACAAAAGAAGGAACCGCGCCGATTCTCACCGGAAGACGATCCGTGCGGGCAAGACAGTGGCGCGGGTCGGTACAACACATAAAAGCCAAATCAACACCGATGAGGGTTGATATAAATAATTATCCTCCGTTCGTAAAAAAAAAAAATTATACCAAAAACACAGGGCGCCTGCTTGCCAAAGCTGCCGCCGATCAACCCCAAGTAATGGCAGACCGTTTGGATGTAGCTTTCCTGCTCGTGCCTTCGCCCACTCGTAGTATGTGTCTTTGTCCTGCATTTATCGGTGAGACGAATGGGACGAATAGCGTGCGGAATAAAAGACACCCAAAAACGGAACAGGGAAAACAGCCACCGGAACTAACGAAGAACAGTTTTGTTCGGACGTGTTTTTCAATCAAATTTGTGTGTTTGGTTTTTCAAAATCAATAAGTGGTTTATTGATTAAGTGGTTCTTTCTTTGCTCGCTGTCGGTTTCATAGTTATCGGTACGTAGCTGTGAAGGGAGTCTTTATGCATAAGATGAACATTATGGCATTAGAATTGGTCATAAAAGAGGAAGGATTTTTCTAATTAAATAATTATTTTATTTACTGCTATAAAACAAACATTAACTACTATGACACCAATAACTAAACAAAAGAAACTAATCACCTCCTGATAGAAGTCACCATCGAAAGCAAGATAACAATCTGGCTAACATCAATAATACCCGACGAGTAGTTGCAAACTCTGATCCTCCCTATCGAACCCTATCATTGAATGAGTCGATTTACCAAATCAGATATAAACACACACACACAGACACACACAGAAACGAACGAGCTGACACGCAATATTGTGCCGAATGGTCTTTTGTTCGGCCAACCATAGCCGCGCGCCGTTTGCATTAATTTATCAATTCTAAGCGCTAAAGTGTAAACTTATGGACCCCAAAATTCGCTCCATCCTCCCCCCCAACAGTACACTGCTCCATCCACCAGCACGGCAATCGAGAGCCGATCGAGGGTTTCGGGTCGCTCGCAGACAGAACATCCGACTCCCAACAACAACACTCGTGTCGCCCCTGTCTCGCTCACTCGTTCACCATCTGGAGCGGAAAATAGGGAAGCAACCCCCGGTGTGGCATTCGGGTGACCGTAACGTAATCACTTCCAATTTTACTGCACCATCCCCTCTCTCTTTCCCCTCCCCTTTTTCCATTACGCTCCTTCGTAGCATAAAACCGTCTCTCGCTTTGGCGTAACCGTTGCTCTGACTTGCGTGTGCCCCGCGCACGGCAGCACTGTTTGCTTACACACAGCCGGCCGCCGTGCGGACGAACGAGACGGAAAACGCTTCACATCTTACTCGCGCAACAGCTGTGGGATGCGGGCAGGTCGAATCGAATCCCCCGTGAAGCAAGAGAATCGATGTTTTAGAGCGCTCTTTGCCCGTTTGGGCTTGCTGGCAACAAACAAGAATGCCGGACGGCGGCGTTTTGGCCAACGACCGACCCAGAGAGTTCAGACCGGACCCATGTCTTCTTTACTGAAAACTGTCTTCCTTTTCCCGTGCAGTGTGGAGAGAGCGAACGGCCAGTGTGCGTCTATATCCCGTCCACTTCCTTCAGATACACACAGCCAAGAACACAAACACACAAGTTCCTGGAACTATTCCAGGGAGCTATCCGACACGGCGTGCTTTGTTGTGAGGCAGGAACGATGCTACCTAGGGATTCGTCTGGGGAATGGACGACTTTTGAGGTTTGAGATGTTGAAGGTTTTTGCTGATAGTTACATAAATACTGATGGGAAATGTGGTGTAAGTGCCATCAGCCAATCCACACTAGCAAGCCGGATCAGCTTTGAATCAAAAGCGGGAATTTTGGTGGCCCAAATTTGTCGAAAAAAAAAGAAAAGTGACGAAACTGCAAATAAAAACGAATTAAATATTTAAGAAAAGTCAAGCAAAACTCATTTAAAACACAACAAGGGATAAAAAGAAGAGAGATTACACAGGTTAATTACAGCTTCCAAGACCTGTAGCCAGCTGGGAGATCAGATTACCGACAGGCAGTCGTGGCCGAGCGGTTAAGGCGTCTGACTAGAAATCAGATTCCCTCTGGGAGCGTAGGTTCGAATCCTACCGACTGCGAAAAGGATAAACAAATAATGCTATTTACACCAAGATTTTCGAAAGGGGGAGGTAGCTTTTTGTTGAAGGGGTGGTGCTTACAACAAACATTATCAACCCTCTCACAATTCCACCTCATTCAATTATTAAATCCCACCCCATTATTGCTACCCCCTGTCTTCAACCCCGTACACACACGCTTCCTGCGCGAGGACGCCTCTTTGCCCCCCAAACACAGACAAAATGAGGAAAATTCTTCAACAAGAAAAAAGCTCACCCAACATATATTCTCTCGCTCTTTCGGTGTTTTACGCTCTCTTTCGCTCTCTCGTTTTAACTGCACATCTCTTTTGATTAAGCAAAAAGTTAAAGTAGGCGAACATTAAAAGGCCGCGCGGGGCGCGTAGTGGTGGAACTCCGTCAAGAAACACAACCCACCGCCCTCCTTCCCTCCACCATTCCAAATTTCCACCACTCCGCGCCGCAGTACGCTGGGGCTTTTCTCCTTCTTCCTCATTTGCTTAACGATTACGTGACCTACCGAAATTATGTGACTTCGTGGCAATAAATGGTGTTTGTGTGCGGTGTTTTCCACGTTCGAACCCGAGCAGCGAAAAGACAGAGACACACACACACACACACACACACACACTCTATTATAGAATGTGGCTATCATCCCACCTCACCGGAGACCGGTTCAGCGAAGGTTTGTCTTCTAATGTGCCCTTTGCGTAGTTTGATTTTCAAGTGATCAGTATATACCTGATGCCAACTATTTCTTGGTCGGTGTCTGGTACAGTTTTACAGCCGTCCAAAATGGAAATGAAATAAGCGAAAGTTAAGCGGGACCTACGGGGTGTATAGCGAACCTAGAGACCTGCTCCGTTCAACAATTCAGCGGCACCTAAATCAAAACGAAGCGGAAGTGGCTACTGTTCCGCGGTGCGCGATGTTGTACGATCGGTGCGCGCATCACACACGAGTGTACAGGGTGGGTGTTTTATTGGAATTTAATTTGCAGCATGAAACACTGACCACACAACAGCAGCACATACACCGTGTGTGCCCGTAGTATATCCGTCCCTTATCGCGATGTCCACGGAAGGGCATCATCAAGCGGCACCTGCTTGCTTGTGGCAAACACGATGCCAGCAATGGAGAACCCCAGACGTGACTTGACGAGCGACGTTCGTATCGTACGCACTTGAACCCCGGGTGCATAAACACGCACGCACGCACACTCATGAAGGATTTTTGCCACACACAAAGCCTACTACTCTCGTGTTGTGTGGCTCGTGTTATCTTGCGGAGTGTGCGCTTCAACCCATTCAAACTTTCCCTTCCTGACGGACGGACGGATAGGCCGGGACGTTTTTCCTACAGTTTTTTTTCCTACCTTCTTTCTCTAGGTACATTTTTATCAATCATTTTTCTAGCGGAAAATGTGGCTACGAATGGTAGTTTTGTTTGGTGTTTCTCATTGTAGTGAGCTGTCAGATGATTTTCTGGAACTTCTATAGCAAAGTTTTGGGCCTCATCCACTCGAGAGCTTAGTGTGGTCTATTTGCCGACTTTTGATGCCTGTTGGCTAGAACTGAGCTTTCTGAGTTCTGAGATTTTAAAAATTAGTATTGCCCAAGCTGTTTACCAGACTGGGTAATTAGTTGCTGTTTGCCCATGAATTTGATTGAGGTGACAAGCCTGTAATGCAGAATTTTAGCTGTTCTCGGTTCAGTGAACATTAAAAAGATTTTTTTAAACTATAATCTCGAATGAAGTCTACCATAAATTGCAAAAATAAATATTACTTGCAAGTCCTATACACTTTAGCTTTTTGGTTAATACCAAAGATGACAATAGGTTTTGTGATTGAAGCTATTATCGATTTATTCGGTACGGAAGTAGATAATGGAGTAGAAAATTAAATGAAGGGCAAACACCCCAACCAATACCACCAACCACCATCCATTTGCACTAGACTAAATAATGACAATTTAAAAAGATTCTAGGAATGGTTTGCAAAGCGCGTAAAAAGGTATGTTTTGAATTAAAAAACAAACCCCTTATTTGCATGCAGATCTTAAAAACCATAAAATAGTCCTCACACACACACACACAAGCACAAGGCTCTCTTCCACTTTATGGACATTTAACTACGCAGCATCGAGAATAGCAGCAAATCGAGCAGCGTGTACAAGAAGAAACTTCTTCTTTACCTATCGGGGATTGCGTGTGCACGTTCTCTTCTGCTGCTTCTCTCTAGGCCGCGCGTTATGCCGCGTTGACGTAACATCAACGTCACCTTCTCATCGGGCGCGTCATCGTTCGTTCGCAAATAACGCGCCGCGCACAGCGGGAAAGGTCGTTCAACAACAAGCAGCAGCGCGCGGTGGTAGATTTAGCGCAGTAACAGGACAAAAAAACCATACCATAAACACGCACACACACGTGTGTGTGTGTGCTGGAATATAGGGTGGTGGAGAGCGGATTGTTGCCAAGGGTGTGTGGTGGGTGGTTTTGGGAGATGAAGTGAAGGGAAACAAGTGATGATAAAAGAAGCCCGGAACGATTGGCAGCTGTAGAAAGCTTTTGGATGTGTTTATCGCACGCAACAGCAGACGAGCAGTCGTGGCCGAGCGGTTAAGGCGTCTGACTAGAAATCAGATTCCCTCTGGGAGCGTAGGTTCGAATCCTACCGGCTGCGCAGGTTTTTTGTCGCTCAATAATCGGGAACATTCTCTTACTTCAAATGATTGCTGTTTTCTGATTGCTTTTAAAAGTTTACTTTTTGATACTGAGACTAGACGAATAATATGAGTGTTAAGAAGTCGTTGACACAAGACATATTTTAATCTCAACATACAGCACACCTAAATCCCAACGAGTCCACAATCAAAATTGCGACTTGCCATTATCAAAACTCAGGGAGACACAAAGAAAACAAAACCGCAACACATAGCGCGAGCTGTTCTGATGCGGTACGGGTTCGGTCGCACACAGGTGGACTACTTTTGTCTTTCTGCCTGTCCTGTCACACCCAACCGTCACTAACCCAACAACAGCGAACACCGTCGCCGTCAAACGCCTTTGTGCCTTTGTGTGCCTGGCGGTGGCGAACGGCCACTATCATTACTGGTTGGTAGCGCTACTTGTTTTGCGTGATTAAAACCCAAACTTACCACAATTCTGTACGGCCAGCGGAACATAAACAGCGGCGCGCACTACAAGCGAGACAGCAGCTGCCCGCCCCACACCATCAAAAGGGTCAACAGGGAAGGAACAACGGGTGACCAGACGACGAAAAAGAGACGAGTTCCTGGGGGGGGAGCAGACATTCAAAAGCATAAGCTCTCGGGGCGAAGCACACACAGCAAGGGCATCGGCGCGTTCAGCAATGAACGGTCGCGTCATCAAACAGAATTACACCTCCCTCTCCCCCCTTCCCCTTCTCCTTTCGATCATTCCGCCTGCTTCTTCCCCCTCACGACCCACAACATCACCTTCCGTACGACCTCGGCCAGTGTGCGGGTTTCCCATTTCTGCACGCGGTCCCCGAAATGCAGCGAAACGCAAACGCAAAATACGCGAAAGAGGAGGGTATAGTGCGCCGCGGAGGAGCACGCAAATTCCGTCACCCACAAGCAGGAATTCCCCCTGTCACGCACACAGAGACGAGCGCGCGCGCGCTCGCCTCAAATCACCTGCACGCTGCAAAGAGGTGTCGAAGAAAATCGCTCAGCTGGTTTCAGTTTCACTGCGTCTCTGTAGGTGTATGGGTAAAGCACGCACACACACACACATCTGCAACTTCAAAACCACCGGCAACCACTCACTGCGGTTTTGAGTGTGTGTGTGCGCAGTGAGTTCCCGATCTGGCTTCACTGTGTGCGTGCTGTGTTCGGTGCGCTCAGCTGATTTCTCACCATCGGGGTTTTTTGGTGGTGAGTAGCTCAACCGAGTGTTGTTGTTCAGCGGTGGTGGTGGTGAGTTGTTACCCGAGCAACGTGAGTAGCAATAGCAACAGCAGCAGTAGCAACAGCACACCGATTTACGAGTATTTATCGCCCCCTCTGCCAGCTTCAATCCCCCTTGGTACCATTTGCTTTTCTTACGCGGAGCCTTTTTTTTCTGTGCTGTTTGGTGTCTTGTATTGCGTGCTCTCTTTCACACGCACACACATGCAGCGCGTCTGTTGTGGCTTTGCTTTGGCCTGGCTCTTCTAATGCAACGTGCGCGTCGAGGGCCAACCGAAACCGATGCTCTGTTGCAATGCCGCTGCTGTCAGCGTTCACCTTCGATTCCGTGTAGCCAGCCAAGCCAATCCAAGGGTTTAGGAACACATATCTACCAGACATATCCCTTCAACTCGCAGTCGTGTGCGTCAACCAACGCAGAACTACTAAGCGGCTTGAACTAAATCTCAAAAGCAGCATAATAAAGGTCGATTGTTGCAAACATGATGAAATTGGCAGGCAGCGCGAGTTGAAGTTTTTGCACCCGAGACAAACTTTTGTGATAGGGAAAACCCCTCGTCTAGAGCCGTAGGCACACCAATTCTCCCTTCTTGCGCGTGTCTACCAGATAACGGAAGGATGTGTGAGAAAACAGCGGAAAACTCAACGTCCATACAGATTTAACCCATCGATACAGACTTCATTATAGTAGGCCGATCAAAGCAAGTACGAAAGAGAGAGAGCAATAGCAATAGAAGGAGGGTGCGTGTGTGTGTGTGTGCTTGAAGAAGTGCAGTGGTAGTGAGATAACTTAGCGACGCCGGCATTCCCTATTTTCTATTGTTTTCTTTTACCCACAGCTTTGCTCTCGTTTTGTTCTCGTTTCGTCCTTTGCTAAATGACACCGTTTTCAATTGTGCCGCCGCCGTTGTGCGTTTCCCTATTGCGCTCTTGCTCTTTCTCACACCCGCATTTACACTCACCGTATCGTTTCTCATCTCTCATTCATTCGTGCGCTCACATTTCGCTCTCGTTTCGAGTGCCGCGCGTGTCGTGCAGCCAACGCGTGTGCACACACGCGCGCACGCCTTGGTGCGCGCACGGTCTCTCCCGAAAAGTAACCCCGATGTGTTTTCTCAGCTCACCAGTTTTTGCGCCCAAGGGAGGTGGCGTGTGTTGGGGAGCCAATATCAACCCCTCATCAACAGTGTGTGTCC
The DNA here is from genome assembly GCA_002091835.1 of Anopheles maculatus. NCBI lineage: Eukaryota > Metazoa > Arthropoda > Insecta > Diptera > Culicidae > Anopheles > Anopheles maculatus. The sequence continues at coordinate 292,702 of KZ061688.1, read as the reverse complement.
ACAACTTTGTAACTTTCACCTTCACCTCGTTGTTCTTCGGTTGGGCGCACGCACAAACAAACACACACACACACAAGGGCGGTAAGGCTATGGCGTTTCCTTCACGCTTCTGGTGGAGGCAATCGTCATTGAATGTGGGGATGGTGACGATGACAAATAACGGATCACGCCGGACCCGGGTGTGACGGGCGTGACGCAGACGGGGTGGGTCTCAGAAAATTTTCATTAATTTTCATCCCCCATCCCCACACCTGGCGCTTGGCGTTAGCCAGCACCGGTATATTAATCTTGGGCAGTCGGGGCCGCAGAAGAGATAGATTCCGTTTCTATTACTACTGCTACTGCTCCATACACGTCTATGGTAACTGTGCGACCACCACTACTACCACCACTATCAGCACCATCAGTAGTAGTAGTAGTAGTAGTAGTGCTAGTAACGTGCCTTTTGCGGTAACAAGCCAGAGAACGGAATAGAAAAAGACGGGGTGGAACGAGGAGGAGGAGGAAGAGGAGGCAAAAAGATGGAGGGGCGGCGGTGCGCAATTGCCCTTCGGAAAAGGGAAAATTCGTTTCAAGGGTCGATGGCGATTGCAAAACGTTGTAAAGTGCGGCAAAAAGGCGTCGTGTCGGCTTTGCCTTCTCTTTCTTGGTGTCGCCGTGGTGGGTTTTTTCCTGCCTGGTAGTACAAGTAGGCCGTGAAGCAAGTGACAGTTGGTGATGTTATGTGATTCGGTTTATATTTTTCATATTTTATTATTGAAAAACACGACTATTTACTGTATTTTCTTTTTGCAATATACTTATTTGAGTCTTATCAGTAAGAACTGGTTAAGTTAAACCCTTTTCCGCCTATATTTAGTACACATAAAGAAATGTTCTTACCAGACAGTTCATCTGACGCCACACCACCAAACACAAAACCTTCGTAGGGTTCGTAAACGCTGACAAGGGCCCATCATCATCATCATCATCTTCGGAAGCGACCGGCTTTTCCCATCGTAAAAAACCGCAGAACAGAAAGACACCACTCATAAAGCGTAACGGTGCACGCGAGTATGATTTTACGATTTTCATCGCACTTTTATATTGCTGCCGTCCCACGAACGCGAGAGCATTGACGATTTAACTCTGGTGATGGTTTAAAATCTTTTTACAGGCTCAAACCAACAACTTTTATCCCTTCTCTTCACCATCTTTTACTCATCCGCCTGTACGTAATTAAAACAAATCGGTTCTATCGGTGTTTGTGTGTGTGTGTGTGAGGTTAAATGGAGATTATTTTTCTAATCGCTTTTCTCAGCCACACTTGAAAAAGAAAGGCGAGTTAGTTCTAGCTGTGCTTGGGGCTTTGTGGCTTTGATGATTTTCTCGCAAACTACAATTCGAATAAACCGGGCCAAGCAAATCGTATTAAATCTCTTCTTCTTGAGAATGTGATGCTTTGATTAGCGATGCAAGCTCGTAAAAGAAATCTGTCTTATCAAACAAGTACTCATGCACCTAACTGTGTGTGTGTGTGTATAATTTATGTGTTGAAATTTTATCACCACAAGTTTTAGTTCAACACTTCAACAGCAAACGAAAAACGCCCAACTAGACATAAATTAAGTTTATAGCAGCAGATGACCGAAAATTCTAAATTTATCAAATAAATTTGGTTCTATTAATGATTGCCACCAAGGACTATCTGCTCCTTCCGATAAACGAGAACTTTTGAAATATGTTGAACATTACAAGCCATCCCGAGGCTGTAAAACATTGAAACCATTACCAATATTAGTTCCAATACTTAGAGGAAGCTCATTAGAGTTACACTCATGGACAAACGATTGCTTGTCTGCAGCTACTTGCATTTAGCTTATTAGTTGATTAATTTCCAGTGCACTTCATAATCCTCTTGTTTACATACATCGTTAACGCACAGTCGATTGGCATTAAGTTGAATATAATGCTTTCGGCCAGCCCATCCTAACAGAATGAAAATAATAATTCTACACTCAATTGTTTGTTTATTCCCGTGGGTGGAATGTTACTAAATTAAAGCCACTAATTATCATTAAACAGCTGAATGTATCTCATTAGTCAACACCGCGATTTCGAATAGACCAAGCTACGACCTCAACAATCGAAGAATAGCAAACGCTTTATGCGTATTTAAAACGTCATAACTCATGCTAGAAACAAAACTACATTAAGGTATTTGAGATATCTTTGTGCTGAAAGATTGAAGAAGATGGATTGGCGACTTTGTTGGTCGAAAATCACACCCAAACATAAGATTCGCTTGCTGCAATATAAAACTGATATGCCAATGCAATATCTTCTCGTTTATATCCATTAGGATAAGTGATTAGGATTAGGATAACTGGTTTTTCCAAGAATGGAAATGGCTCTGAGATTCCTACACAGTGCAGTCACCAGGAGATGACAATTGGATCGAGCAAAAAAGCATAGAAACCCGGTCCTTCTACTAACTTCATTACCTCGGCCAAAACATCCATAGCTCAAAGGCTTTACTGAGCATCTGGTGGGACCAGATCGGTGTTATATAGTATGAACTACTCGAATCAGAGGGTTCGAGTAGCATCTGGGTGCTATTATGATATACTTCTTCTTCCTTGGCACTACAACCTCGTGAGATCTTGGCCTGCTAGCTCTCTGTGACTTAGATTTTACCCGTAGCTGGATAGTCAGTCCTGCGTACGGGGAGGCGGTCCGCCGGGATTCGAACCCCGGTCCTGCCGTGTAAAGACCGGCGCCGTTATCGTATACACCACCGGGCCGCCCCCGGTACACAATCGGTTATGATATACACAATCCATTATGATATACCATTATGATATACACAATCGGTTAAAAACATGGATCGTTTCGTAGGACGAATCCTATTTATAGAAAAGCAAGCATTCAATTGACGAGAAGAACTTACTTATTTAGATATGCCAATGCAATATCTTCTCGATTATATCCATTAGGATAAGTGATTTAGAAGGAAGAAAACTGGTTTTTCCAAAAATGGAAATGGCTCTGAGATTCCTACACAGTGCAGTCACCAGGAGATGACAATTGGATCGAGCAAAAAATCATAGAAACCCGATCCTTCTACTAACTTCATTACCTCGGCCAAAACATCCATAGCTCAAAGGCTTTACTGAGCATCTGGTGGGACCAGATCGGTGTTATATAGTATGAACTACTCGAATCAGAGGGTTCGAGTAGCATCTGGGTGCTATTATGATATCCACAATCGGCTAAAAACATGGATCGTTTCGTAGGACGAATCCTATTTATAGAAAAGCAAGCATTCAATTGACGAGAAGAACTTACTTATTTAACAGGCACTATAACCGCTTCGCGGTCTTGTCTTGCTGCAACGATCCTCGATACCGCTCACGGTCCAGCGGACGCATCAACGCCATCACTCCATATCAATTTGTATACGTCCGGTGCCATTCTCATGACATGACCAGCCCACCGAAGCCTGGCGAGTCTAATTCGTTGCTCGATGATGAGATCACCGTACGTGTCTTAGAGTTGTTGCGGCTCCTTCATTGTCCTTCCACACATACGGGTCCAAAAATCCTTCCAACAACCAACGGCTAAGAAGGTTTCGTCAGTTTTGGACCTGTTTTGAATGTCTCAGAGACGTTTGTGAGTATTGGGACTATAAAGGTTCCATACAGTCACAGCTTCATCCGTCGCGACAAGTATTTTGAGTGGAGAAGTTTCCTCAGGCTGTAGCATGACTGGTTGGCAGCCCGCTATGTTGATGTCGGTGCTGATTTTGACCTAAGATAGATGATGTTTTGGATGATATATCTGTACAAATTAGTGTTTGTTGGCAGGGCCACTGGCGAAGCCACCATCATTGATCTCCAACCCGATGTTCAGTGCCGCACTGCTCGATTCTTTGTTAAGCTTCTGCTACATAGGAGAGCCTCAAACCAATCATGCCTTTGTCATCAGCGTATGCCAAGATCTGGAGTGACTTGTAGAAGATGGTCCCCCGAAGTCTCTACCTTCGAGTATCGGAAATGATTAAAAACCGAGACAAAAGCTCATTAAAAACTGGACCATATTTTGTAGAGGACCTAATAGTTAAAAATTAGTTCAAACAACGTTAACTTAAATTCGATTCGTTCTCAACCGAACGCAGGATAAGACTTCCAAGTTCATAATTCAAATCACGACAATGGTTCTGCTCTAAATATCCTTTGATATCTGTAAAGCCTCAATGTGGCCCCGTTAAGGCTTATGTGCCACCGCAGCCCGATTCTTTTTACCTTTTGCTTGACGATCTTAAGCATGCATTCCACCGGTACCATACGGACAACCCTTCAATCGGTTTCCATTTTCAGTAGTATTAGTATAAGTATTAGTATAACATCCCAATCATCATCATCATTCTTGTTTGCTTAGCCACGGTTCGACGAGATGTAAAACAGTTCGCTTTTCGACGCCTCGACATTTCTGATTTGACGGATAGTATATTCATGAGGCAGTGGAACCACCACGTCACGATTACACGATCCAAGCGGACGCGGATCGACATACCCCCCGAAAAGAATCCAAGAGCCAACAGCAAACAATCAAACAGCATCATCACAAAGCAAGATGGACAAAAGTGACCTCCATTCGGGCCCGAAAAAAAGGCAACATGAAAACCGCGTGTGTCTGTGTGTTTGTGTGTGGCAGAGAAGAACCAGTGAGAAGAATGATACGAAAATACGCATTCTCGTTTATCGACGCAATTTCGTACGCTTTCCTCGTGTCGGTGAAACAGCTTTACCGGTTCATGGCCCGGCAGGAAGGAAACAAAAGCCTTATGGGAAAAGATTAGTGATGAAAAATTGTTGTTCCAGTTCCTTGGGCCAAGCCACTGTTCGGGCTGCGTGACGGATGGCAGGGTGGACGAGAAGCCAAAGTAAGTAGTCATTGCGTTGCCGTATTTACATCAGCACCACGACGAATAAAATCCAAATTCTCCCTCCGCAACGATCAACGGTCGTCCACCGGGATCGATTCCGTTTCTCGACCAGTGTTGGGCAGACGGGCAGGAATGTTTGGCTTGGCTGGGTGGATGGATGGGGCCATCGGATGATCCCATAGATGATGTTTTGGATGATATATCTGTACAAATTAGTGTTTGTTGGCAGGGCCACTGGCGAAGCCACCATCATTGATCTCCAACCCGATGTTCAGTGCCGCACTGCTCGATTCTTTGTTAAGCTTCTGCTACATAGGAGAGCCTCAAACCAATCATGCCTTTGTCATCAGCGTATGCCAAGATCTGGAGTGACTTGTAGAAGATGGTCCCCCGAAGTTTCTACCTCCGAGTATCGGAAATGATTAAAAACCGAGACAAAAGCTCATTAAAAACTGGACCATATTTTGTAGAGGACCTAATAGTTAAAAATTAGTTCAAACAACGTTAACTTAAATTCGATTCGTTCTCAACCGAACGCAGGATAAGACTTCCAAGTTCATAATTCAAATCACGACAATGGTTCTGCTCTAAATATCCTTTGATATCTGTAAAGCCTCAATGTGGCCCCGTTAAGGCTTATGTGCCACCGCAGCCCGATTCTTTTTACCTTTTGCTTGACGATCTTAAGCATGCATTCCACCGGTACCATACGGACAACCCTTCAATCGGTTTCCATTTTCAGTAGTATTAGTATAAGTATTAGTATAACATCCCAATCATCATCATCATTCTTGTTTGCTTAGCCACGGTTCGACGAGATGTAAAACAGTTCGCTTTTCGACGCCTCGACATTTCTGATTTGACGGATAGTATATTCATGAGGCAGTGGAACCACCACGTCACGATTACACGATCCAAGCGGACGCGGATCGACATACCCCCCGAAAAGAATCCAAGAGCCAACAGCAAACAATCAAACAGCATCATCACAAAGCAAGATGGACAAAAGTGACCTCCATTCGGGCCCGAAAAAAAGGCAACATGAAAACCGCGTGTGTCTGTGTGTTTGTGTGTGGCAGAGAAGAACCAGTGAGAAGAATGATACGAAAATACGCATTCTCGTTTATCGACGCAATTTCGTACGCTTTCCTCGTGTCGGTGAAACAGCTTTACCGGTTCATGGCCCGGCAGGAAGGAAACAAAAGCCTTATGGGAAAAGATTAGTGATGAAAAATTGTTGTTCCAGTTCCTTGGGCCAAGCCACTGTTCGGGCTGCGTGACGGATGGCAGGGTGGACGAGAAGCCAAAGTAAGTAGTCATTGCGTTGCCGTATTTACATCAGCACCACGACGAATAAAATCCAAATTCTACCTCCGCAACGATCAACGGTCGTCCACCGGGATCGATTCCGTTTCTCGACCAGTGTTGGGCAGACGGGCAGGAATGTTTGGCTTGGCTGGGTGGATGGATGGGGCCATCGGATGATCCCACGATCCACAGACAGGTGTGTGAGTGTGTGTGTGTGTGTGTGTGTGTGGTTGAAGTGGCGCGTTCGCATCGCTCCCTTGCGCGATGAAAAATGATCAACGATCGGCAGCTTAAATCGATGGGAAAAGCATCTCAAGTATGCCGCACTTCTTGGTGCGCTCTGTTTTGGGCTTTCACAGCAGGGTTTGCAGAGGCAGACATGGTTCGAGAATTTCATTGATGTTGGCCCTCTATTACAACCCTTTTACACACTGGACAAGGCCTTTATGTACTCACACACTCACACACAGAGACGTGTGTGAGGCTTTTGTTTTCGGCACGGCTTTTGCTCCGGGAATGGAACATCAGTTCCAGGAATTTTCCTGCCAAGGCGACGGACGCCGAATTCTCCAGACGATAGGAAATAAACGATTTAAGAACACAGCTTTTCGGTGCCGATTTCGAAGTCCGGTTTTGTGGAGAGAAGTATAATTATTTGACTTTTTTTGTTGATTTTAAGGACCTATTTTATTAGCTGGGTAGATGAGTTAGGGACTCTTTACTACACAGTTTTAACTATATGCTCAATATAGAAGCTTTGATACGCAATTTAAAGCATTTCGGTGCGGCACCCTTTTGCTCGCGAGTCTGCCTAATCCCACTCATTAAGGGAAGCCTATAATGACCATGCTTTAAAGGGCTTCTTGGTGGGCACGGTCTTTGCACGGTCGTGATGCACTGGACCACCCAGTGCACGGCAACAAGCAAAGGATACGCCATTGGTAGAATGATGCGTGCCCGAAACACATCACAACCAGCACCACCACCAGAACACGCTAATGATCTATCCCTCCCAGGGCCAAAGAGAGGTATCCGATTGCCCGGAGCCCAGTGTAGAAAAACAGCCGTGCTAAATGATGATAAAATCTTGTGTCCTCTGCCCCGTACCATTCGATTCGTAGACGGGGACGGGGACGGGAACTTCAACACCGTCTCTCATCGGTGCCAAAAATAACAAACAAAAAAACAAGAGACTAAAACAGTGTAAAAAACCTTCTACACACGAGAGGGAATTATTGATGTCTGGAAGAAGAAGGAAAGCAAGTAAAACACAAAACAAAAGAAGAGCGACAAACGTATCTTTGCTAAAAAGCTAACTAAAAAACGGCATCCATAGTAAGCTAAAGCAGCAACAACAACAACAGCATGTAAGAAATGGCATTAAGAAATGGAGCCGAAAAAGTAATAAAAAGCATATATAGAGAGAGAACAGGAACGAACAAAACTCGATTGAAGAAATGAAGAATTGAAGAATGAAAAGGGGAAAAAACATACAACCAAAACGCGGACATAACAAAAGCGAAACAAATGCTTTGAAATGAGGACTAATACATACGATTAGTGTGAGCGAGAGAGAATGGGAAAAGCGTAGATGGAAACGTTTTGCGTAGGCAGACTGTCGAGCTGAGGGTGCGTGAGATGAGCGTGAGTCGATCAAGTGAGTCGATCGTCCGCTTGTGCTTTGTTGTGCCATCTTCGTCTGCAAGATTTTTATGTGCTGGTGTGTACCTTCGTTCGGTCGGTGCAAGATTAATTTCTTCGAACTAATCGAAAGATGGGTTGGAAAATTCTGGGACGCATCCCGGACAGAGCAGACGGTGGCTACGAACGAACCTCAGCAGAAGAGGGAACGCGAAGATTAAAAGATCGCGCGCCCAAAGCGTGCACACATGTACCGTGCCCTCTCTTGCACGGGCCCTGCCGTCCGATGTGAATGACCCCGATGGATTCGAAGAGACGGTGTGTGTGTGTGATCCTTCCTTCCTTTTTATGGCTGTACGTCCTGCTCAGGGGTCCTGTTCTCTTTCGATCACGGTTTGAAGACGACTGTTTTTTTTTTGCTGCTCAAACCTACTGACACGAACCGAGAGGGTCTCCTTGGTTGATGATGATGATGTTGATGATGGGAGAGAGGACGAAGATTTGTGTTTTATTTTTTGTCTCCCCCTGCTTACGTTTGTTGGGAAGGTTTTGCGCCTTCGTGAAGTTGCACAAGGGGACGAGGTACAACACACTGCCCAGGCGCATCTGCCACCGTCGTCCTCTCTGACTGCATGCAGCAGCAGCACGGATGCTTAGCCAAAATCTTCAAACAAGGGAAGTATCGAATGACGATTGAGACAGAGAAAGGCCTGGCTATAAAGTTATGGAGCGAGGCCCTACAGCGAGTCCGAACTGGCTAGAGATGTGAAAAAGCTTCGTTTTCTTGACAGCGAACAAACTTTTCGAATGATCGAAAGGAGAACAAAAAATCGATTTTTTCTTTTTGGTTTGTTTTGCGTTCTTGCGCTCATAAGGACTGTGCTGTGGCGGGGAGATTAATTGTCCCGAGAATTCCTGCAGAAGCCGTGTGATCGACCGATCGAGACCGATGGGAATGAAAGGCTGTGAGTAAGCGTTTATGTGTGTTATACATATGAAGCGACGGATTTTATAGGTATGAAGCGGATTTCGTGTTGTTCATGAGGTGGTTTAAATCCAATCTAATTAGACTGAAGTGATCAATCTCGTTATGGTCGTCGGTAAAAGGAATCGATAAAGAGCGGATAAAGAGATATAAATTAGAAGCTAATCTAAACTACAGGCTTGCAGTAGGAAAGAGTGCAAGAAAGAATGATAAATATTGAAATTTTGTAGAAAAAGAACGAAAAGTCAAATCAAATAGAAAGGCGAAACAATCACAAACAAAATTGCAAATGTGACATGAAAAATGTCAGGTAAAGAAATTAATAAATTTCTATAAAAGATAGACAAAATTTTTAACACCAGTGTCGAAGACCTCAATTGGATACAAAACTCTAAAGAAATGTAACAGAAGTAGCGAATTACACAATAAATAAGTAAATTTTTTGAAAAGAATACATTAAATACATTAAAGTAATATTTACAAAAAGTTTAAATATATTGGTTTTAATTTTAATTATAGTTTTGACGTACAAAACAGTCACAAAATGGAGAAAAGGTGGTCAATTAAACAATAACACAACTAAATTCAAATGATTGAAAAAGAATTACCAAAAACACGAATAAAAAAACAAAAAACTCACAGCATGAGAAATTTTATTGTGAAGCAAATAAACAAAAGTCGTTTAACAGCAACATTTTTGGTCAGAATGATCCATGGTTAAGGGTATGTTCGGAACTTATCCGCGTACACCGCGTATCTTTTTGACTCCCAGTGTCATCCTTTAGGTTCCGACTTTCTGACTCCTCGTAAACCCCAACCACTTTCCTACACTTATTTCCTTCTCCTAACCCTCCTCCTGAGAATGTAAATAGGCTAACATTGTTAAACCCATAGAGGCGGACAATATTAATGTAATAAATAATTAAAAAATAAATAAATTAACATTAGTTTTACCCAATAAAACAAAAGTAACACAACCCAATCTGTTTTGGTGCAGATAAAACACAACATTGATCAACAAAAATTGCAATTCAGCTTTTTGGAATTTAAAAGAAAATAAGAAATAAATTAAATAACTACATTTCAATAAATTTAGTTTTCTGATAAAAGTAAAATATAGATAGACAGATGAGACACAGTGAAGAAAGAAGAGATTGATTGCGAAGTGAGCAAACTCAACACAATACAATGTTAGCTTTTTTACATTATACAATACTTATAGCACTAACATACCACAATACATTTAATTATATACACGAGAAATATTCCACAGCTCAAGTACTTAACTTTTCCTACGCATTACATGCACAAAAGAAGACATTAAAAATGAAGGTTCCACCGAGATTTGAACTCGGATCGCAGGATTCAAAGTCCTGAGTGCTAACCATTACACCATGGAACCCGGTCGATAGTTCCAGCGTCTGGAATCGGCCAGCACCTGTTGAAACACGTAGATGACCCCTACCACTTTACCAGCCTAGCACTCGTGCACGCACATTCACATTCAGAGCCATTTTCTACAGTTGTTATACCCGTTAGTTCTTTACGTAGTTTTGTTAAGTGTGGGAGATATTTTTCATTTTATTTAAAGTTTATTCTACTGTAAAGCTACATCAGAAGACACAACTTAAGCTGATTGTTTACAAATGAAAAGTTTTATAAATATAAAAATATTATGTTGCTTGAGTATGCTTTATGAGATTGCAACTGAGCTTAACATTCTTAACATTAAGCATGGTCTTTTAACTTTTCTCCCTGGCTCACTTTATCTTGAGCAAGACCATGTTAAGTTGCATTTTGTAGATTAACTTCATCGCACCTAAAATCTACTCCCGGATAAGCAATAAAGATGAATTAAACGACTACACGCACCCTAACGCCAAATCAAACCTTCTACAAACACATACTCAGCGTTATCCTTTGAAAAAGGAAGTTTGTGAAGCAAGAAATACATAAAAACAAATTTCCCAAACATACAGCCAGAACTCAACCATCAAGCGAAGAGGATCGACATACCGTCGAAAAAAAAAATCCCGTCAAGGATGGTTGTTTTCTATATGTTTTTTTTTTTTTGTGTTGCCGTTTTCCTTCAACTCCGCTGGGAACTGTTTCGAAGAAATCGCGGTAAAAAGCGGGAACCCCCAGAGTTTTTCGTCCGTTTTTCGTCGAAGGAATGGTAGGAAGGTAGGAGAGAACCGATTCTTTGGCACTGCGTCGGAACACTGTGACGATACACCGCAGGACGATACGATGGCAAATACCATAAAATCCGACTGCTATAATCGAGTTTATCCTCCGGCCGGCCGACGTATGTAAACCAACAAGGGCAAAAGAGAGAGAGAGAGAACGAGAGAAGAAAAAACACGAAAGGAAAAGCGAATTTACCAAGGGCCATTCGGTGGTATGTTAAACAATCTCCCTCCCTTGTTAATGGGTAGATGGGTCGGCCAGATCGACCGCTTGGATGGTGGTTAGGAATCGGGCGAATGATGGTGATGGTCGCTCTCATAAGGTGTCGAATTGATTGTGTCCAACGGCAAGTGATGATGCGCCCTCGCCGGATGTCACTTGACACGTTGTCAATGTTCGGAAAAGGTGTAACACCGGACCTGAACCTGGGACTGTTTGACTGTTTATTTGAAGACGAAGAGTCCTTATAAACTCTGCTTTAAAGCGTTGTTAAAGCTTCACGATTATGCGATAAGGATAATTATAGTTAAACAATCAATTGTAAAACAAATCAAAAATATTGAAAGCCAGTATCCAGTAGCCCACCAAGGGTACCACCAATTGCACCGTTTAAATACATCGCGTGGTCGCCAGATATTGGCTCCTCGGTGCAGAGTAGTGTGTAAGGGTGCTTTTAGCATTAATTGGAAAAAAGTGTAATGAATACCGAAAATCCCAAACTGCCACACAACACACCACACACCACGGAATACGAACCGGACGAACGAACGATGTACCCAGGCACCAGTTTCAAGCGGCTTTAGAAAATCGACCCACAATAAAACACAACATAATATGCCATCATTTCCAAGCGGGTACCATCATCTACCCTGTTGTGGCGTATGTTTGACGCGCGGGGCGCATTTATGCTCGTACGTGACGGAAATCACGTTTGCATTGCATTTCAACAAGCTTCTACTGCGAGTGAGTGAGTGCGAGTGCTGCAAAGAGGCGAGCGAGATAGAACGTGCACAAAAAAAGAGAACGAGAAAGCGAATGCGATAGATTCGGTTTTGGGGTTCTCTCTTTCATCCAGATCGATCCATATGCTGCTGCTGTTGCGCCGGGGACTTTTCTCCCCTCTGTGTTCCAGTCCATATTTCGCTTTTCATTGTCGCGCGCACTTGTGGGACGAACGAGCGATTTTTCAATAAACTTCATTCCTTAATGTCTACTACCCCCTAATGTGAGAAGGGTCGTGCGAGTGAAATGCAACAGTAAAGTATTGTTCTCACGCTCACTCTCTATTGCTTTCAGAACGCTTTCTCTTTCTCTTTTCTGTACGTGATATTTTCCAAAGGATGCTTCGATGCTTCATATCCTGCTGCGGGAAGCCTTTTCCTAACGAGCGCTAGTACTGCATCTCTATCACGCTTGTAATCATCAACGTTCGTTTCGATCTATCTCGATCTCTTTTCCTACCCTGAAGAACTACCGTAGAAAGGACAAGTAGGGTGCGAAGAAGCAGGTGCGGTAAGTATCGGCTTGTTGGATTCTTGCTCTAAGCAGATTTCTACCATCCTTCTTTCTCCGGGCCAACGGATGCACACACCCGCGCGCACACCGACCATATCTTCGCGCTACAACACAAATAAACATATGCGAATGTGATGACACGACGGTAGGGCGACGAAACATTGCCGCGTCCTCTTGGCAAGGGGTCTCGGGGACTTGCAACAGAGGCCTGCCTGCTGCTGCTGCTGCACACTTTTTTTCTCCACATTATGTTTATCGCTTCCCGTTCGTTGACCTTTACCGGTGGTCCTGTGCCGAGGAGAGGCATCGTGATGATGCCGATGCTTCAGTTCTTACCTTATGGAAGGCCCGAAAAAGGGACGCATTTTGTTGAGCATTTGTCTATACAAAATAGTTCAAAAGCACCAAAGCTACATCAATGCATTAACAAGAATTTAGCTTTTGCTACAGAAAGAGCTTGGTGCCGTGACCAGGATCTCCCTCTCTTTACAATGTAATCGCTACATTTCCCCATAAAAAGCTTATAAACAAATGATACCTTATAACTAATGACTACCGTGGCAGTATTTCATCTACTGCCACCCCTATATTCCACCGAATTCCTGGGGATTTTCTGACACGCTTGTGTCCTCCGGGAAGTGGAACCATTTTACGTGAATGTCAAAAAGGTAAATTGCATCACATTCTTGAACTAGCGGATGCGGATGGTTGCGGTTACAAAAGCTACGTCGAATTGTAAGAATATTCCGGACGATTCCGGCGAACCGATTCCGATTTTCTTCACCAACTGTAGTCATTTCCGGTGATTCCCGGGCATTCACGGACGTCTTTTTCGGTGAATGTGTAGGGGGATACAACCAGGGAATTAGCTTCACCAGTTTCGCCGGATTGTTCTCAATTGCTTGCCGATGTCTTAACGGCACAAACACAGAACAACGGTCTCCTGCGGTGTGCAAGGATCATCGTCCTACGGGTTTGTATCGGACAAAAAGCGGTGAACCCGCGGGCACATCATCCTTAGTCCTGGTGTTACGACGAATCCACAACCTCTTCAAACAATTCTTCCGAACTGATACGTACCGATTCCCGTGTGCGTGTGAAGGTGTAAGTGCGTGGGGGTTGATAGAATTATGGCACAGCAGAAGATTGACCAGCCGAAAGGCGGCTGCAAACTTGCGCTTGCTACCGGGCTGCTAGTGGGCGTTAGCGCCCTCGCGTTGTGTGGGTCAGGGAAAATCGTATAGCTGTGTGTGTGCGTGGGTAGGATGGATGAACCTTCCGGAAATGTCAAACCATACCGTTTGCCCTGAACTTTCGCTACGTGATGCGGGGGAAAATGGATCGTTTCAGGACGATTGAATCGGCAACAGCATTAGGATTCGCTACCCGAGAGAGATCTGGAACTTTAAGATGGATTTGGGTGGCGTGTGGAAAATGTGTAGGTGCGAACGTTTATGTTATCAAGTGGTCTTATTAAACCTATCTTACGGATTGCACACATTCTTTTTGCTTGATTGACAAAATAGAGCTTTAAGAAATATGTTTGATGATAAAAAAGCAGCAGCTCCTTCTCTCCCACCTATTATTGCCTTGTTGTTACATGCTGCTGCTGTTGCGCCGGGGACTTTTCTCCCCTCTGTGTTCCATTCAATATTTAGTTTTTCATTGTCGCGCGCACTTGTGGGACGAACGAGCGATTTTTCAATAAACTTCATTCCTTAATGTCTACTACCCCCTAATGTGAGAAGGGTCGTGCGAGTGAAATGCAACAGTAAAGTATTGTTCTCACGCTCACTCTCTATTGCTTACAAAACGCTTTCTCTTTCTCTTTTCTGTACGTGATATTTTCCAAAGGATGCTTCGATGCTTCATATCCTTCTGCGGGAAGCCTTTTCCTAACGAGCGCTAGTACTGCATCTCTATCACGCTTGTACTCATCAACGTTCGTTACGATCTATCTCGATCTCTTTTCCTACCCTGAAGAACTACCGTAGAAAGGACAAGTAGGGTGCGAAGAAGCAGGTGCGGTAAGTATCGGCTTGTTGGATTCTTGCTCTAAGCAGATTTCTACCATCCTTCTTTCTCCGGGCCAACGGATGCACACACCCGCGCGCACACCGACCATATCTTCGCGCTACAGCACAAATAAACATATGCGAATGCGATGACACGACGGTAGGGCGACGAAACATTGCCGCGTCCTCTTGGCAAGGGGTCTCGGGGACTTGCAACAGAGGCTTGCTGCTGCTGCTGCACACTTTTTTTCTCCACATTCTGTTTATCGCTTCCCGTTCGTTGACCTTTACCGGTGGTCCTGTGCCGAGGAGAGGCATCGTGGTGATGCCGATGCTTCAGTTCTTACCTTATGGAAGGCCCGAAAAAGGGACGCATTTTGTTGAGCATTTGTCTATACAAAATAGTTCAAAAGCACCAAAGCTACATCAATGCATTAACAAGAATTTAGCTTTTGCTACAGAAAGAGCTTGGTGCCGTGACCAGGATCTCCCTCTCTTTACAGTGTAATCGCTACATTTCCCCATAAAAAGCTTATAAACAAATGATACCATAGAACTAATGACTACCGTGGCCGTATTTCATCTACTGCCACCCCTATATTCCACCGTATTCCTGGGAATTTTCTGACACGCTTGTGTCCTCCGGGAAGTGGAACCATTTTACGTGAATGTCAAAAAGGTAAATTGCATCACATTCTTGAACTAGCGGATGCGGATGGTTGCGGTTACAAAAGCTTCGTCGAATTGTAAGAATATTCCGGACGATTCCGGCGAACCGATTCCGATTTTCTTCACCAACTGTAGTCATTTCCGGTGATTACCGGGCTTTCACGGACGTCTTTTTCGGTGAATGTGTAGGGGGACACAGCCAGGGAAATAGCTTCACCAGTTTCGTCGGATTGTTCTCAATTGCTTGCCGATGTCTTAACGGCACAAACACAGAACAACGGTCTCCTGCGGTGTGTAAGAATCATCGTCCTACGGGTTT
This sequence comes from Anopheles maculatus, assembly GCA_002091835.1. Classification (NCBI taxonomy): domain Eukaryota; kingdom Metazoa; phylum Arthropoda; class Insecta; order Diptera; family Culicidae; genus Anopheles; species Anopheles maculatus. The sequence continues at coordinate 277,133 of KZ061688.1, read as the reverse complement.
GTATCGGACAAAAAGCGGTGAACCCGCGGGCACATCATCCTTAGTCCTGGTGTTACGACGAATCCACAACCTCTTCAAACAATTCTTCCGAACTGATACGTACCGATTCCCGTGTGCGTGTGAAGGTGTAAGTGCGTGGGGGTTGATAGAATTATGGCACAGCAGAAGATTGACCAGCCGAAAGGCGGCTGCAAACTTGCGCTTGCTACCGGGCTGCTAGTGGGCGTTAGCGCCCTCGCGTTGTGTGGGTCAGGGAAAATCGTATAGCTGTGTGTGTGCGTGGGTAGGATGGATGAACCTTCCGGAAATGTCAAACCATACCGTTTGCCCTGAACTTTCGCTACGTGATGCGGGGGAAAATGGATCGTTTCAGGACGATTGAATCGGCAACAGCATTAGGATTCGCTACCCGAGAGAGATCTGGAACTTTAAGATGGATTTGGGTGGCGTGTGGAAAATGTGTAGGTGCGAACGTTTATGTTATCAAGTGGTCTTATTAAACCTATCTTACGGATTGCACACATTCTTTTTGCTTGATTGACAAAATAGAGCTTTAAGAAATATGTTTGATGATAAAAAAGCAGCAGCTCCTTCTCTCCCACCTATTATTGCCTTGTTGTTACACTCATACGCTGTAGACAGGATTCGAACCTGTGCGGGTAGAACCCAATGGATTTCAAGTCCATCTCCTTAACCGCTCGGACACCACAGCTGTTGTGACGGAGGGCTGGCTGGAGAAAATTTGCCAACTGGAGATTTATTGAAACGAGAAAACATATACAGACACATAGATTGTGTCAAAAAGAAAGCTTATTTCATAAAGACAGTACATAAACGCGCATACAAGTAACTCACACTTATAAGCTCTATGTATTATTTATGTAAAGAAATAAAAAAAAACTAATTATAAGTACTTTTTCAAGTATTTTATGCACTTATTGCAGAACAAAATTTATAGTAATATAATAGGTGAATTTTATAGCAACTAACTGAGATAGAAATTTAAGTTTAATATGAGGTCGAAGTCAAGAGAAAATGGAGCAAGCAATCAAAATTGTGTCCGTTCGAAGCAAGAAGACAATTCCGCTTTCTCTGTTACTAAATGCTCAAAATTTAAGTTCAAATTCAATGCCTTAAAGCAATGTTTTTTGTTTTAAATTACAATAAAGGCTACAGTTTATTTTAAATATAATGAAGGTAATATTTAGAACTAACATAAGCTTACAGATGAACACGCAAGAATAGATCTATAAGCTACCTTTAAAAATTAAAACATGTTGAATAGCACATACTTCATCTATTTCATATAAAGTAATACTGAAAAACAGAGAATTACCAAAGACTTCAAACACAAAGACAAAATTGTTGTTTATATGTATTTAAGATTTATCAGTTCTCACAGATATGTTTGAAATAATGCATAACAAAGCATATGTAATGTAGGATGGTATTTTAAGCATTGAAAATGGCTCATTCCAATTACTATTATGGACACATTTGTAGACAAGATAATCTTTTTTCCTACAAATTTTTTGTGTGTTTGGGGAGACTTACTCTGACAAACGAGCAGCAAATTATTGAAGTTTATTCTGCCATGCATAAGTGTGTAGATGACGTAGAAAATTAAAAAGGTTTATTTTTTGCACATCCAGTTATCTCTCTTCGGGATTCCCTCTAATGGTATGCGCTAAGGCTCCGGCGAGATTCGAACTCACGATCTCCTGTTTACTAGACAGGCGCTTTAACCAACTAAGCCACGGCGCCTTGTTGATGCGGTGAACCATTGCTTATCCCCAAAAATCGCACTCGCACTTCATCTTTCAGTCGCAAACAACCTCCAAACCTTGCAGAGAACAAACAGCACCGTTGTTGTCCTTTCACCAGCACGCAAACGAGAGTGGTCTGAAGCATAATTCGCCCTCCTCGGCAAGCTGTTGTCACAATCAACAGTAACAACGAGAACAAAAAAAAAACGCCAAGCGGCACAATGCATTTCATTCGACAGCGACGACGACGACTCTCATTTTGATACACCAACTCACCACACAACGCCACAGCTCACTTAGCGCGTCGTGTGGTGAGTACAGTTTTGTGTTGCCCTACTTTCTGTGTGCAGGCAACACAGGGCCAACAAATCATCAAACAGCTATACCCCCAGTGCGCGCGCGTTTGGATGCTCTTCTTTATGATATACACAACGAAGAGACATGACCCCCGCTAATTAATGATTCGGGGAGACCTGCTTTCGGGGTGCCTGGCCACTCCCCACTGGCCACCGGGCGTTCTGAACTGATCGTGCCCGATGAAGTTTATTTAGAGTAAAATATCACACACTGCCACATAGCACGATAAACAACACGGCCCGTCCCCCGTCCGTGTTGTTGCAATGTGTCTCGCAGCTTGAGACATCTCGGTGCATCGCGCGCGGCAAGTGCTGCATCGAACGAAAAACTGTGAAGGAAGTATTAATCATTCACCAGCGCATCATACCGGACAATGAGAAGAGTGAACCATATTTAAATTTCTTGCTCGGTTTCGATTTTCTCCCGTTCGTTCGTGTGGTCGTGTGTTTAGTTAAGTATCGCCCAACTCTCTGCCAAGCGTTGTGCTTAATACACTCGCACTCCCTCGCTTAAGCGGTTGTTTTCGCTTTCCAGCGGCCAGCCGCGCCGTGGCACACAACGTCGTACGTAATGGGAATGAAAACGAAGAAAGGAAAATGAATTCCAGCTGCTGCTACGGCGGCCACCAGCACCGGAGAAAGTAGGTGAGATCGTACTTGCGCGCCGCTGTTTCGTACTCGTCGGTCGGTATATGATGCAACAGCCGTCGTCCCGGTCTCCGGTTGGGTTGGTGGGTGGTTGATTTAGTGTCGAAACCATGTTAGAGATATCTCGGCGATCTGGTGTGCCCTTGCAGCAGCGAGTTTCCCGTTTACTTGGGCGCCACTTTTAGTGTGCAGATTAATATTTGCAGTCGGGAAAAGAATGGATGGAAAAAGGATGACTTTTTCCCCCGTTTTTTGCTATAGGGTTGCGCAATGGTGGTAGCTTGTTGAAGGTGTTTATTAGAAGTTAAGTTAAACAAATAGTAAATGAAGGGTAATAGTTAAAGGCAATATAAAACTGCCGAAGGAATATTCGCAAACGATGGCTTTCCTTGGAGACGCACATTTTATTCGCGTCTCGTTTTTTCTTGAGGTAGTTTTTGAGCGCTGACTGTAAAAGATATTGCCATTTCTTTATGTCTATTCGAAGTAAGAATTGTTGTGAAAAACCCAGAAAGAAAACCACAGGAACATTAAAACATTGAGGTATTTTGAGTTGAAAATCTGCAAAATTTAAGCCTCCTGATGTCAAACAGCCGATCAATCACTGCTGTTGAACCGAAACAAGTAAACTAATCACAAAGCGTTTGACAACTGTCATTTTGACAGTTGATTCACTAAGCTCAGCACAAATTTGTAAATTTTTTTTTTCGTATAAATGTGTTAAAACTTTATTCAACTACAGCATATGACTATATGAGATTGAAAAGCGCACTACTTGACAATAAAAATGTTTTATAGTTTTTATTTCATTAAACGTTTTGTTGACATTTCTAGAACATCGGTGACGTGAGCTAATGTTGCCAAAGAAGCGCGAAATATAACCGAAACAAACGATTTTTCGACCATCTGCTCTATCATGGAAGAAAATGTAATGCTTTTAGCGATGGTTTGTTTTGCATGTCAGTTTGTATGGAGAGCTAGCAGCAATAAGGTCGCTAAACGTCAAAACACATACAAAAAAAACTGTCTTAGATCTTCCTAGATTTAATTGTAACTATGACTAAAATCCGTAAGTTGGGAAAGTCCATTTATACAATTTTCTATGCAAAATAATGACATAATTATCTTTACATTCCGTACAAGATGTAGACCGTGATATGCTGAGTGATCCAAGCGTCAGATATATTATAACTAGTTTCACACATTCAGATTAACGACATTAACAACAAGTTTGGGCATAGGCAGATTCCCATATCTGCAATATGCACTATTTTATTATAGCTAAGATAGACATAACTTTCCAATTGCAGCCAACTGTTTATGTATGCAGACGATATTGCCATGTAGAATAGCTCTGAAAAGTATTGTAGTTGTATCTTGCAAATGTTAGTAATTGTTTGTATATCTAACAAACAAGCGAATAAGGTGAGTTATGTATGCATAAACAGTCTACATTTAAGTAAAGTAAACAGTAAGTAAACAGTAAGTTTAAGTAAATAAGTGCATAGAGGTTACTACGCAACTACCGGGAACGGCAGATTCAATTTCCATGTTTCCGACGAAAGCGATTATTAACAAAAAAGCAATCGTTCAAATATTGTTTCGCCAACAATACCGATTCCAGCTGATAGTTTTTGACAACTGTTATACGTTGCCATTAATTTTGATTTCCGTTCCTGGCAGTAAACATAAACAAAGGGAGCAAACATTAGTGCTGTTAGAGATATGATATAAATTATGTTTTGCACGATACAACGTGGTGATGCTTAATAACTGCAAGAATCAAACTTTCATTCTGTAACGAATGTGTGTGGAATATTTTGCATCATTTACTTTAGAAAGGAGTTTGTTAACATTCTACGCAAATACGTATGCAATGTAAATGAACAACAATCGCTCACAAAAAAAAAACAAACCAACCAAGCTCTCACCCAGCTTCCAATCACTGTGATTTACTGGAAACAAGACCAATCTCAATCCCACAACAAAGATCCACCCGAATTCCACCATAAATAGGAACCGCTACCTCTGTGGCAAGCTGCGTCTGTGGATTTTTTTTGCAACGTGTTTAATAATATCTTTTCCTTCATTTCCGTTGGTCGCGATGGCCGGCCCCCGGTTCGATTCGAAGGGCCAAACGACGACCGACAGCAGAGGACGCCACTTTCTCGAGTTATCTATCTATTTCCCCTAGACCCCAGACAACGTGAACCATTGCTTATCCCCAAAAATCGCACTCGCACTTCATCTTTCAGTCGCAAACAACCTCCAAACCTTGCAGAGAACAAACAGCACCGTTGTTGTCCTTTCACCAGCACGCAAACGAGAGTGGTCTGAAGCATAATTCGCCCTCCTCGGCAAGCTGTTGTCACAATCAACAGTAACAACGAGAACAAAAAAAAAACGCCAAGCGGCACAATGCATTTCATTCGACAGCGACGACGACGACTCTCATTTTGATGCACCAACTCACCACACAACGCCACAGCTCACTTAGCGCGTCGTGTGGTGAGTACAGTTTTGTGTTGCCCTACTTTCTGTGTGCAGGCAACACAGGGCCAACAAATCATCAAACAGCTATACCCCCAGTGCGCGCGCGTTTGGATGCTCTTCTTTATGATATACACAACGAAGAGACATGACCCCCGCTAATTAATGATTCGGGGAGACCTGCTTTCGGGGTGCCTGGCCACTCCCCACTGGCCACCGGGCGTTCTGAACTGATCGTGCCCGATGAAGTTTATTTAGAGTAAAATATCACACACTGCCACATAGCACGATAAACAACACGGCCCGTCCCCCGTCCGTGTTGTTGCAATGTGTCTCGCAGCTTGAGCCATCACGGTGCATCGCGCGCAGCAAGTGCTGCATCGAACGAAAAACTGTGAAGGAAGTATTAATCATTCACCAGCGCATCATACCGGACAATGAAAAGAGTGAACCATATTTAAATTTCTTGCTCGGTTTCGATTTTCTACCGTTCGTTCGTGTGGTCGTGTGTTTAGTTAAGTATCGCCCAACTCTCTGCCAAGCGTTGTGCTTAATACACTCGCACTCCCTCGCTTAAGCGGTTGTTTTCGCTTTCCAGCGGCCAGCCGCGCCGTGGCACACAACGTCGTACGTAATGGGAATGAAAACGAAGAAAGGAAAATGAATTCCAGCTGCTGCTACGGCGGCCACCAGCACCGGAGAAAGTAGGTGAGATCGTACTTGCGCGCCGCTGTTTCGTACTCGTCGGTCGGTATATGATGCAACAGCCGTCGTCCCGGTCTCCGGTTGGGTTGGTGGGTGGTTGATTTAGTGTCGAAACCGTGTTAGAGATATCTCGGCGATCTGGTGTGCCCTTGCAGCAGCGAGTTTCCCGTTTACTTGGGCGCCACTTTTAGTGTGCAGATTAATATTTGCAGTCGGGAAAAGAATGGATGGAAAAAGGATGACTTTTTCCCCCGTTTTTTGCTATAGGGTTGCGCAATGGTGGTAGCTTGTTGAAGGTGTTTATTAGAAGTTAAGCTAAATAAATAGTAAATGAAGGGTAATAGTTAAAGGCAATATAAAACTGCCGAAGGAATATTCGCAAACGATGGCTTTCCTTGGAGACGCACATTTTATTCGCGTCTCGTTTTTTCTTGAGGTAGTTTTTGAGCGCTGACTGTAAAAGATATTGCCATTTCTTTATGTCTATTCGAAGTAAGAATTGTTGTGAAAAACCCAGAAAGAAAACCACAGGAACATTAAAACATTGAGGTATTTTGAGTTGAAAATCTGCAAAATTTAAGCCTCCTGCTGTCAAACAGCCGATCAATCACTGCTGTTGAACCGAAACAAGTAAACTAATCACAAAGCGTTTGACAACTGTCATTTTGACAGTTGATTCACTAAGCTCAGCACAAATTTGTAAATTTTTTTTTTCGTATAAATGTGTTAAAACTTTATTCAACTACAGCATATGACTATATGAGATTGAAAAGCGCACTACTTGACAATAAAAATGTTTTATAGTTTTTATTTCATTAAACGTTTTGTTGACATTTCTAGAACATCGGTGACGTGAGCTAATGTTGCCAAAGAAGCGCGAAATATAACCGAAACAAACGATTTTTCGACCATCTGCTCTATCATGGAAGAAAATGTAATGCTTTTAGCGATGGTTTGTTTTGCATGTCAGTTTGTATGGAGAGCTAGCAGCAATAAGGTCGCTAAACGTCAAAACACATACAAAAAAAACTGTCTTAGATCTTCCTAGATTTAATTGTAACTATGACTAAAATCCGTAAGTTGGGAAAGTCCATTTATACAATTTTCTATGCAAAATAATGACATAATTATCTTTACATTCCGTACAAGATGTAGACCGTGATATGCTGAGTGATCCAAGCGTCAGATATATTATAACTAGTTTCACACATTCAGATTAACGACATTAACAACAAGTTTGGGCATAGGCAGATTCCCATATCTGCAATATGCACTATTTTATTATAGCTAAGATAGACATAACTTTCCAATTGCAGCCAACTGTTTATGTATGCAGACGATATTGCCATGTAGAATAGCTCTGAAAAGTATTGTAGTTGTATCTTGCAAATGTTAGTAATTGTTTGTATATCTAACAAACAAGCGAATAAGGTGAGTTATGTATGCATAAACAGTCTACATTTAAGTAAAGTAAACAGTAAGTAAACAGTAAGTTTAAGTAAATAAGTGCATAGAGGTTACTACGCAACTACCGGGAACGGCAGATTCAATTTCCATGTTTCCGACGAAAGCGATTATTAACAAAAAAGCAATCGTTCAAATATTGTTTCGCCAACAATACCGATTCCAGCTGATAGTTTTTGACAACTGTTATACGTTGCCATTAATTTTGATTTCCGTTCCTGGCAGTAAACATAAACAAAGGGAGCAAACATTAGTGCTGTTAGAGATATGATATAAATTATGTTTTGCACGATACAACGTGGTGATGCTTAATAACTGCAAGAATCAAACTTTCATTCTGTAACGAATGTGTGTGGAATATTTTGCATCATTTACTTTAGAAAGGAGTTTGTTAACATTCTACGCAAATACGTATGCAATGTAAATGAACAACAATCGCTCACAAAAAAAAAACAAACCAACCAAGCTCTCACCCAGCTTCCAATCACTGTGATTTACTGGAAACAAGACCAATCTCAATCCCACAACAAAGATCCACCCGAATTCCACCATAAATAGGAACCGCTACCTCTGTGGCAAGCTGCGTCTGTGGATTTTTTTTGCAACGTGTTTAATAATATCTTTTCCTTCATTTCCGTTGGTCGCGATGGCCGGCCCCCGGTTCGATTCGAAGGGCCAAACGACGACCGACAGCAGAGGACGCCACTTTCTCGAGTTATCTATCTATTTCCCCTAGACCCCAGACAACACTGACTCTACCCGTACCGAGCTTTCTCGTCCCCTCTTCTTTCTCACCACCTCCCGCTCCCCCACACCCCCTCCTTCCTTCCCACCCTCAGTGCGATCTCATTTTATCGTTTATCTTTGCCTTGTCCTGTACTTGTTCCGTGCTCGAATCGTCTTCAGGGTAGCGCACAACAATATTTTCCCTCCTCCATTTTCGCCCACCTCATCTCTGCCCCCTCCCATACCCTTCTCCTTCCTTCTTCACAGTTCCCAAAATGGTCTTTTTGCTGTTTGCGTTCAACTACAACAACGGCACCGCGAGGAAGCAGCGCAACCAACCATGCCACAGTGCGAGGGACCGAAGGGTAATTTTATTTAACGGAAAATTAACGAACACGATACGGCCAACCAAAGCGAACCGTCATCTCGGACGGTGTGTGTGTGTGTGTGTGTGAGGAGAAGGAAAGATTAGGTGAGATACGGCACATCGCAGCTTCCGTCAATTTTCTTTGGCCATGGTAAATTAACGAACACGATACGGCCAACCAAAGCGAACCGTCATCTCGGACGGTGTGTGTGTGTGTGTGTGTGAGGAGAAGGAAAGATTAGGTGAGATACGGCACATCGCAGCTTCCGTCAATTTTCTTTGGCCATGGTCATGCCCGCTGTAACACCAACATTGCTTCATTTAAATTAACCGCGATTGCCACACGACGGTCCACCCCTGCGAGAGATCGGTGAATGTAATAAGCGGGGCACAAAGTCAATGGGTTATGACGCGTTGAGCATTCTCGTGCCAGACTGCTTTCCCCTACCCAATTCTCCAATGGCCGATGGTGGTGTGGTGATGATGGTTCGGGCTCGGACTATCTCTGCTGGCTCTCGGTGAAAGTGTGTCACTAGTGATCGAAAATCGGTATCTGTTGGGGTCCATTGTTTCTTCTACTACAAGTGGCTCAATGGTCTAGGGGTATGATTCTCGCTTTGGGTGCGAGAGGTCCCGGGTTCAAATCCCGGTTGAGCCCAGTAAACACTTTCTTTTTAAGTAACAGCGAAACAGTATGCAAATTAAATTGTCCCACCACTTTCTTCTCCAGTCAGTCGACCATTATATGATGCATGGAAGAGAGGTGTCTTTTCATGTCCATTCAAGTTTGTAGGGGGGGTTTTATTCCTTTCATTTATCTGGCAGGGGTGGGGTGGGAGGTATTAAGTGATATAATTACTTTAAAGTTAAATTGTATAATGTTGTTTAATTCATCCAATAATACCATACAATTGTACTATACATAGTCAACTTCAACACATTCATAACGAACTCTATTCATTACAGCATTTCAGTTGTTATGCCTTAAATTCGTTTCCACAATATTTATAGCAAAAATTTTATAATCCATCCCACACTAAAGTATTAAAAATTTTGGGATAAACATCTCAACATCAAATTAATTATTCTTAAAAGATAATCAATACACAATAACAGCAAATTTTCCGGAATTATTCCATCCAAAACTATCACGTCTAATACACCGATATTCTTCTAACATTTTTACTCATTTCACTTTCAGTACAGAGCTAAGGATTTACTGAACATTACTGATACAATAACTAAATATTATTAAAATGCTCGATATTAGAGAATTTTGCTCGATGAATGAAATATTTTGAAAGCACTTGAGAAGGTCATTATGGGAAAACTTGTTGTAAACACAGCAGTTTGCTATGAAATGCTTTCTATAATTCCAATTTGTATAAATAAAAATACTAAACTAACAAAAACTGTGAAAAACATAAAATGTAAGATTCAGTAGAAACACTAAAAATGTAATAAAAAGCACTCAGAGAAGGATGTCCTTAGTTAGAATGTCCTAAGAATGAATGTCCTTACTTACCGAGATTATGATGCTGTAGGAAAGAGAGAGAAAGAAAAGAGGAAGATAAATAAAATGAATCGAAATAAATAAATCAAAATAACACATAACTACAATATATAAAAAACCATAATTGATGATATTATTGTGTACACAACGAATTATAATATTTGTTGAGATAATTTTGATTAAACGTCTTTAAATAATTTTATAAGAGTGTATGTTTGACTATGATATTTATTATAAAGATCATATCTATTAATAAACATTGAAGAAATAAAAGATTAATAAGAAAATTTAAGGACAACGAAATAAAGCACGAGAATTGTCGTAATATAAAATAAATAAAGAAAAACAAAACATTTAAGGACCAAAAAGCATTTACTCGTCTAAAATATGGGAAAAGTGTATTGAAAAAAACAATTGTATTACTAAAAAAAAATAAAAATTAATCAAGTATTAAATGGTTTAACAAACAAGCTTCATAAGCATCGGTCATTAGAAAAGGATATTTGCAGTACAAACACAAAAGAATCATAAAAAATTTAACTCTTCTCATACACAATACACATCACATAAAATCGAAAAGCCACTCGAAACCCAGCCACATGCACGCACACACGCATCAATAAAATTGGTGATGCTTCCGGAACATCCCTAGTCGTCGCTTGACCCGGTGTACCACCCAACCGGATGAGAAGAAAATCAAGTTATCCAACCGTCCCACGGAAGCCTTTATGCTCCTCTCGCTGCACGATGGTAAAGCGGCAAAATACATGTCCGCTGCTAAACGGCTTCTCCATCCATTCATCCCATCTCATCCGCCACCGAAACCACCAGGCGGCTCCATTACGGTGTGAAAATTCATACTTCTCTAGCGTGGTGCGCTGCGTATGGTTTTACCACCTCCGAAATTTTTTTTTGCAACGTGTTTAATAATATCTTTTCCTTCATTTCCGTTGGTCGCGCTGGCCGGCCCCCGGTTCGATTCGAAGGGCCAAACGACGACCGACAGCAGAGGACGCCACTTTCTCGAGTTATCTATCTATTTCCCCTAGACCCCAGACAACACTGACTCTACCCGTACCGAGCTTTCTCGTCCCCTCTTCTTTCCCACCACCTCCCGCTCCTCCACACCCCCTCCTTCCTTCCCCGCCCTCAGTGCGATCTCATTTTATCGTTTATCTTTGCCTTGTCCTGTACTTGTTCCGTGCTCGAATCGTCTTCAGGGTAGCGCACAACAATATTTTCCCTCCTCCATTTTCGCCCACCTCATCTCTGCCCCCTCCCATACCCTTCTCCTTCCTCCTTCACAGTTCCCAAAATGGTCTTTTTGCTGTTTGCCTGCAACTACAACAGCACCGCGAAGAAGCAGCGCAACCAACCATGCCACTGTGCGAGGGACCGAAGGGTAATTTTATTTAACGGAAAATTAACGAACACGACACGGCCAACCAAAGCGAACCGTCATCTCGGACTGTGTGTGTGTGTGTGTGTGAGGAGAAGGAAAGATTAGGTGAGATACGGCACATCGCAGCTTCCGTCAATTTTCTTTGGCCATGGTCATGCCCGTTGTTACACCAACATTGCTTCATTTAAATTAACCACGATTGCCACACGATGGTCCACCCCTGCGAGAGATCGGTGAATGTAATAAGCGGGGCACAAAGTCAATGGGTTATGACGCGTTGAGCATTCTCGTGCAGACTGCACACTACTTCTGTTGGCAGTCTGGAGACCGTGCCGTGTGGCAAGAAATGGTGTGGCTATTGTTTTTATCAGTGTCTTGTTCGCTGACTTTACCACTGACTGATTGCCGATGACGACACGGA
>KZ061688.1:192545-265247 GCA_002091835.1 Anopheles maculatus | reverse complement strand
TTTCCCCTACCCAATTCTCCAATGGCCGATGGTGGTGTGGTGATGATGGTTCGGGCTCGGACTATCTCTGCTGGCTCTCGGTGAAAGTGTGTCACTAGTGATCGAAAATCGGTATCTGTTGGGGTCCATTGTTTCTTCTACTACAAGTGGCTCAATGGTCTAGGGGTATGATTCTCGCTTTGGGTGCGAGAGGTCCCGGGTTCAAATCCCGGTTGAGCCCAGTAAACACTTTCTTTTTAAGTAACAGCGAAACAGTATGCAAATTAAATTGTCCCACCACTTTCTTCTCCAGTCAGTCGACCATTATATGATGCATGGAAGAGAGGTGTCTTTTCATGTCCATTCAAGTTTGTAGGGGGGGTTTTATTCCTTTCATTTATCTGGCAGGGGTGGGGTGGGAGGTATTAAGTGATATAATTACTTTAAAGTTAAATTGTATAATGTTGTTTAATTCATCCAATAATACCATACAATTGTACTATACATAGTCAACTTCAACACATTCATAACGAACTCTATTCATTACAGCATTTCAGTTGTTATGCCTTAAATTCGTTTCCACAATATTTATAGCAAAAATTTTATAATCCATCCCACACTAAAGTATTAAAAATTTTGGGATAAACATCTCAACATCAAATTAATTATTCTTAAAAGATAATCAATACACAATAACAGCAAATTTTCCGGAATTATTCCATCCAAAACTATCACGTCTAATACACCGATATTCTTCTAACATTTTTACTCATTTCACTTTCAGTACAGAGCTAAGGATTTACTGAACATTACTGATACAATAACTAAATATTATTAAAATGCTCGATATTAGAGAATTTTGCTCGATGAATGAAATATTTTGAAAGCACTTGAGAAGGTCATTATGGGAAAACTTGTTGTAAACACAGCAGTTTGCTATGAAATGCTTTCTATAATTCCAATTTGTATAAATAAAAATACTAAACTAACAAAAACTGTGAAAAACATAAAATGTAAGATTCAGTAGAAACACTAAAAATGTAATAAAAAGCACTCAGAGAAGGATGTCCTTAGTTAGAATGTCCTAAGAATGAATGTCCTTACTTACCGAGATTATGATGCTGTAGGAAAGAGAGAGAAAGAAAAGAGGAAGATAAATAAAATGAATCGAAATAAATAAATCAAAATAACACATAACTACAATATATAAAAAACCATAATTGATGATATTATTGTGTACACAACGAATTATAATATTTGTTGAGATAATTTTGATTAAACGTCTTTAAATAATTTTATAAGAGTGTATGTTTGACTATGATATTTATTATAAAGATCATATCTATTAATAAACATTGAAGAAATAAAAGATTAATAAGAAAATTTAAGGACAACGAAATAAAGCACGAGAATTGTCGTAATATAAAATAAATAAAGAAAAACAAAACATTTAAGGACCAAAAAGCATTTACTCGTCTAAAATATGGGAAAAGTGTATTGAAAAAAACAATTGTATTACTAAAAAAAAATAAAAATTAATCAAGTATTAAATGGTTTAACAAACAAGCTTCATAAGCATCGGTCATTAGAAAAGGATATTTGCAGTACAAACACAAAAGAATCATAAAAAATTTAACTCTTCTCATACACAATACACATCACATAAAATCGAAAAGCCACTCGAAACCCAGCCACATGCACGCACACACGCATCAATAAAATTGGTGATGCTTCCGGAACATCCCTAGTCGTCGCTTGACCCGGTGTACCACCCAACCGGATGAGAAGAAAATCAAGTTATCCAACCGTCCCACGGAAGCCTTTATGCTCCTCTCGCTGCACGATGGTAAAGCGGCAAAATACATGTCCGCTGCTAAACGGCTTCTCCATCCATTCATCCCATCTCATCCGCCACCGAAACCACCAGGCGGCTCCATTACGGTGTGAAAATTCATACTTCTCTAGCGTGGTGCGCTGCGTATGGTTTTACCACCTCCGAAATCGACAGAACAAAGCAAGCGAGCAGACTCTCTCTCTCACACTCTTTTCTCATTCACTCTCTCTCACGCACACAGAAGGATTCGCTTTTTATTGGCTTTTAGCTCTCACACTTTCACAACCCAACAACCATCACATCACCACGCCGTCCCATTCACAGCCTACTCCTTCGCTACGATTGTACGCAGCTCTGTAATCCAGGCGGGTTTTCCGGTTTTAAGGATACTTGTGCCGCTTGTGCTTTCACCCTCTACCCCTCGCACCGCACGCGAAACACCGATGAAATGTGAATCCGTTTCGATTGGGCGTTAATTTATTGATCCCCTTTGACCGGCTGGCAGAAACACATCGCGCGCATTTTGGGCGCAAGAGTTTTCCACAACAATGTGTGTGCGTGTGTGTGTGTGTGGGAAGTGACATTTTTCCCAAACACGCTTAACGGATCTTATCAACTGATTATGGGCCCCATAATCGGACACTAAGTGATGCGGATTGTGGGCAAGCAGGCGCAACCGATCGCGGCGGCTGGGGTTGATGGAAAGCCCGGAAATTGAGTGGGCGACTACTGAATGTGACTTTTCTGCACAGCCACAGCCTACGTTGATTTTGTCGTTCGCTTGCTTGTTGCCAAGGGATGGTGGTTGTTTCGTGTGGGAAATGTGTACCGTTTTATTGTTGTTATTGTTGGGTGCCATTTAATGATGTGCCGTAATTATGATTAGATGACCTTAAAGGAAGGAACGAACACAGGCAAAAGGCGATAGCCTGAAAGTATGCAAAACAAGTTGCAACATTGGAAAGGTCACTTTATCGTACGGAAGATCTGGCCGATGGAAAACAGTGGCAGAATTAATTTTCCAGAGAAAAACTCAGAACAGAAAGGTTATCTTGCACCTGCAGAAGGAATAAAGTGGAGGTTATAAAAGGAAAAAAACCCATGAAAATAAAATGCTTTATTGTTGGAAACTTTAATTCATCATCACTAGCTTCGATTCTTCATTAAATGCGATTGATTAGTGTTCAGCATCGTGCCGACACCTTCGCACCTAAAAAACAGTATCAAAGAAAAATAAAAACCTCCAAATAAAGACAAAAACCACACGAAACCACTTCCTACCGAAAAGCCTCGGCAAAGTGGGTCCGCTAACGGGAATAAAGTCTGTTCCATCGTCCGGCACCATATGCGAGGTGAAGGAGGAGGCGAAAAAAACAGAGTGTAATAAGAACACAGAAGCTTTCTGAAGTCCGTAGTGCAGCAGCACTCCAAACTGCTTGGTTCGCGCGACCACAGCCGCCAAAAACGAACCTTAATTTCGTTCCTTCCCGCTGTCGGCGCACTTGCTGTTTGCACGTTCTTTTCACTTTGACCGTGTCGGAAAAGCGTGTTGAAGAAGCGCTCCGAAAAATTGGCCCATCATCACCAAAGAGTGCGAGAGAGAGAGAGAGAATGAGAGTGTGAGAGAACCATTTACCGTTTGGCTCAGGTGATGGTGAGCTTTGAGGCTTCTTTCTAGAGTAGCCACGATCTACAAACAGCCCCCACAAACAGGTTCAATGAAATATTTGAACGTTCAACTTACGGCGCGAGACTTACGGGTTACCCTCTGGCCTGGCCTCCCGCAACAACGGCCCTTTTGGACAGCGCAGGAATGAGCACCAAATCGGTGGGATTTCTTTCCGTTTGTAATTTATTTCTTTTATACCAATCGATGAAGACGCGTTCGAATTGGCCCGCGCGATGGTAGGAATGAAGCAACCGAGAAGGAAGCAGCAAATGCTTCCTTGACCGTGGCCACACTATTTCGCTAGGGTGTGCGGATGGTGTGTACAGTAAAATTGACTTCTCGTTCTTCTGCTGCTACAGTACTGCTTCTGGCCTTCCGGTATAGACGCACTGTCCGGCATCGATAATGATGCTTCAATTCTCGCACGCTACACACACGCACAGAGCGATCCATTACTGTGTGCCGTTATCGACGATGCGTTGCCTAGCCGCCGCCGCCGCCGGGTGTTCACATTCTTCTCACCGTGAGAATTACCAGCAGCAACCCGGAACAGGGAGAACTAATAATGGGCAAAAGTAGACAATGTGAAGCATAAATAAGTGGCCGATAGTGCGCTGTCCCGAGGCAACAGAAACACATGCGAAGGGGTAGCTACATCATTTGTCTCCCTCCGCGTCTACTACCTGTGGTTCTGCATCTGGCATTGCATAAAGTTTTCTTATGACAGTCTCATTTTCAAATGACAGTAATCACACAACATAACCACACCGCTGGCTGGCGTCCGGCCATCGTTCTCGTTGAATACATTAATTAACAGATCGTGTAGCAGCATTGTCGACAGCGCATCAAACGGATCATGTACGAAGTACGCGTCGTAATAGCTCTATGTATCTCTCTTTCTCTTTCTCTTTTTCTCGACCCCTTAGGTATGACGGTCTGCAATCAGTCCGTAGTTTGTGTCGTCTTCCCCTAAGGGAGCAAAGGGATTATTGAGTTAAATGACGTATTAAAAGGGAACCGTCCGAAAGGGGTTTGTTGTCATTCAGTATTAAATGTATCCACGCGATGGTATGTTGCGATGCAACACTTTAAGATTGGCTTTGGGAAACCACATTTCAACACGGGGATGTAGCTCAGATGGTAGAGCGCTCGCTTAGCATGTGAGAGGTACCGGGATCGATACCCGGCATCTCCAGATAACATTTTTGTTTTGCTTTTGCTCTCTTAATAGTCCTACACAATTTTGTTTTAGTAGCTACACAATATCCGTCAGGTCTTTTTGCGAAATAACACCAAAACAATCGCTTAAAACAAATACTTTTTTGCAACTAAGTTATCACTATTCAATCAAACACTACAAATTATTGACATACGATATGGTAAGCCATCATTAAACAACCAAACAAGACGACGACGACTCAGCAACCACTGATAATCATAAGTTACAACATTATCAAAAAAGCAATCAGGGCTCAACCGGGATTTGAACCCGGGACCTCTCGCACCCAAAGCGAGAATCATACCCCTAGACCATTGAGCCACATGCTAGAAACGAGCGTTAAAACTTCTTCCTTTTTTTCATAACCAAACGAACTTGTAACACTCTGTGTTCTTCTTTCTGCGCATTGGTGACAGACATTGAATTTGAATATTTCTGTCTACGTTTGTACTACAAATAAGCGATATTGGCGAGTTCATTCTAAAATAGATTTATTTTTATTTATATGGTTTTATTTTTGTTCCTTGTCTAATTTAGGTTTCGAGGAATCTAGGCAGATCCTACTGCTAGGTATGCTTGGTATAGATTCCACATCCATACATGTACTAGCACTGCTGCAACATCCACTGAATCATTCGATTTTTGTTGAAGCTTTCTTACTACGCTACTCTACCAGCCTGGTATTTCTACACATTGTGGCTGCATGTACTCTACCTCATCTATCTAATTTAATGCTAGTTAGCCTTAGTATTCTGAGTACACTTATACTTGAGTCATGACTTGAGAACGACTCTAACAATATACCGCATCACGGTTAAGCGATATGCTGCTGCCGTTTGCGGCTTTGTTATTGCGAAATTATTCACCAAGTAATTACTTTGTCTTTGTCGCATTAATTGTCGAACCAATGACCATGGTCGACGAATTAAAGTGATTGAACACAATTAATTAATGAACTTCTGATGGCTTTTCTTTAATTTATTGATTAATATTTTGTTGCAGTATTCACTGATTGGTTTATCGACTAGACTCAGTGGTTCACTGAGTGGCTTTGTAACTGAATATACTTAAATAAGATTTACATAATTGTCAATGTGTGTTTTTATTTTCTTTAAAACTCTTAAAAATCTTTGGTGTAATCCATAATCTCATGAACTGCTGATTGCCTAGGAAAGAATAGCAAAGGAGACTTTTAGGATTACATCTTTCGTTTCAATTCAATGCAGAAAATCAATTACAAAAAACATGTACTAATAACAATACACCATCGGTACCGTACGCTTCCTTCTACAATTAGTTACTTACTTATCAGGTGCTAAAACGGCGTCGAGGTCTTGGCCTGCTTCAACGGCCCTCGGTACCGTTCAAGGTCTACCTAAGTAGCGCCATCGCCTGACAATTCATCCTACCCTTAACAATTATGCAAAAAAGAGCTCTGGGCTCAACCGGGATTTGAACCCGGGACCTCTCGCACCCAAAGCGAGAATCATACCCCTAGACCATTGAGCCACGTGACTACTGCATTTTTAACGTTCTTTTTAAACGGAAACCACCTCACCGAAATAAGGCCAACCACAGCTTGCTTGACGTTGATATAAAATACCGAATTGATGCAACACTAAACCACACTCACACACAATCAAATCGAACAAAGGCAATCAAGTTGCTTACTTGCACAACTGAATCTAAATATCGGGTATCATGATCGGATGATTTTATGGATGTTACCAAATCAAACTAACATCACGCCATGTTGTAGATGTAAAAGAGGTGAAATCTTAATACACATAGATCAAAAAGTCAGAAAAATTACCACTAACCCGGAACGCTTTGACAGAAAGTCAATTACTAATGTTCCTTCTTCAACAATCATTATAAAAAATCTCACACTTCACTTAACTGAAACAAAAAAACATTCCTTGGAGATGCCGGGTATCGATCCCGGTACCTCTCACATGCTAAGCGAGCGCTCTACCATCTGAGCTACATCCCCGTGTCTCTTGCCCGCCTGGCGCTTTACAATACAAAGCTTGTCTGATGCACATCACGATTGTTACGATTTGGTTCGATGTTGGGTGGCTTCTTTCTTACATTAAACATTACTTTAACCGCCCACCGACCGAACCTAAGCATATTTACCGTTTATCAGCAGTTGTACTACACTTCTGTTCCCCCTTTGTGCCAACCCGGGCGTCGCAAACCCTCCACCCATCAACGATGTACACCGATGAAGCGATAAAAGACACCGACTACCACCACCACACCACTTGGGTACGATGCAGGGAAGGGCGCAGCACAACTTGTGAAAAGGCTCGGAGGGGTTCATCGTACTTCTTACGGCGGCGCTGAGGGTGCTGAAAAACAACTGTGAGTTGAAAAACAGTGGTGAGAGGCAACGGGGGCAACGCGCGAAGAGCGCACAAATCCCACTCTACTTTCGGGTTCTCATCTTTTGCCATGCTGATCTGGAATCGGTGTTGCTCCCGTGCGCGCTTCACAAAGGCCCGTCCGTCGTTCTCCGCCGTCGTCCATCAAATTGCGTCTCACTCACATCTCGCGTACTCAACTGGTATAGGGAGACGCCGGCAACTGATGCCTCGCCACGGCAGAGAGCAGCATGAACACATACCGTGCCAGGGAAGAGATGTGAACGTACGGGGACGGTTGGTTGGTTGGGACCGTTTTTCGTTCGCTCATACGTTCGTTCTTTGGTTTCAACATCGGCAAGAATTGTACAACATCGTCTTCTTCATGTTAGCGCGCGCACATCCCCAGCAGCAGCAGCATAGTGGCGCGGACACGACTGTAATGCTGGATTGTGGATTGGATGGAGAGGGGGTGGAATTTCTCTCGCAGCGCCACAGCACACCATATTCGACGGGAAATGAGGGCAACATTTTTTATGCACTGAGTTGACCCTTTGCCAACGGGGAAGAGAGCCGTAGAGGAGCGTAGCGAGCCAGCGCACCGACCGCCGAGCGGCAGTAGCACATAGAGAGAATTGATATTTCACCGCGCGTATTTTCCCTTTGAAACTTTGCGCTTCCTTCCGTGGGGAAGTCAACGATATACCATGATGATGGTAATGATGATGACGAGGTTGCTGATGCTGATGGTGTTGTTAGCCTAGAAGGTTTGCTTCAGACGATGGTAGGGCTCGCGTCTGCCCCCATACCTTGAGCCCCCGTTCGGGGAGTTAATTTTGATTTGTGAAGTGAAACTCATTAATTTTGGTTTAACATTTTGACAAACGGAGCGCAGCACACGCTCGGCTCGGGCCCCCCTGGACCTGATCTTCGACGGTCTTTACAACAAACTTCGAACCACCTTTCTTCCCGGAAGGATGCACGATTCCGTACCGGGAGGTGGTGATGAAAAATTAGTTTTGCCATGGTTCCATGCAACAGCATTCGGTGCCGTGCCGTTTCTTGCTACTTGCCGTAATATTGGAAAACATTAATCAGGAGAATTGAAACCAATCGAGATAACAAGAGCGAAGTTTGCGGAATTTTGTAACGCGAACTACCACCGCTCACTGGAAACACTATCACAACTGGATCAAAAATGAAGGTTGGCTGTGTTAAAGGGAAAAATAGATAGGGCGGGTATAGGGAACACTTCAGTCAAAGCTGTGCCACAGTAAGAGGAAAGGCTATGGTATATTTGAAATTTCAATTCAAATTTCATTTTCAAATTCTTGAAACGAAGGTCACAAAAAGGGAAAAGCTGGTAAAATCAACAAAAATACATTTTTAAGGTTGAAATCAGTTGGATTGTCTGGATGAAGGAACTCCATTTGTTTAAGTGGCAGTGCTGATTTGCATCGAAATTCCTTAGTTGTTCAATGTAGCATCATTTGTTCGTCGTTGTTGTATTAGGAACCAAAACTCTGAAGCAAAGTCCTCAAACAGTATCGAAATCTAATGTCTTCCTTAGTAATTTATGTGCTATAAAAGATCTTTTAGGTCACACGATTGTTTTAATAACTTTATCTAATCGAAATGATTTATAATCCTTCTCTAGCTTTCAGTTTATATGTACTATGCATTATTCACATTCTAACAATATTTTCCTCATTTCCATTTAATTAACTCTTAAAGTCATTCATTTTGCATAGAATAAATTGTTTGAGAATTATTTCATCTTAAACTGTGTAAATGTTTAATTGATTTACAACAAAATAATTCGACAAAGACACTACAGAAACTTGAAACATTAAACAAGAGATAACAACAAGATTATAAAGTAGATCTTGTCCAGAATTCTGACAAAAAAAACTGATTTTCCTTCAATATTTTGTCCACTTCCAATGCGTATTAGTCCTATTTAACCAAGTTCTTAATGAGTATGACTTATTAACAATGTTTTTGACTATAATTAGTGCTCAGATCTGGAAGATATTGAAGTCCGCTGTTATAGAATGATTGTAAGTTTGCAATTATACGTCAATTACCCGTTTGAAAACATCTGTCATCTTCAACTCAATTGCAACAAAGGAATCCAAAAATGGCCGTGACCATCTGACACGATGGCATCCCACCTGGCAAAGAAAATAAAAAAAAACCCAGTATAACCCTATAATTTATTCCCGTTTGAAACTAAACGCTATCGTCCACTAACCCAACGCTTCAACGCAACTACAGTAGCGGTAGAAAATTGTTATCACATGTACACACACACACACCCTTACTGTGGCAAGCTTAAATTAATTGTATGCAGCAAAACAAAACGAATGAAGATGTTCTCCTCATTTTACTCTGGCTCGCAGCTCTGGCGAAAAAAAGACACACGCGATTGCTTAACTAACAACCTTCTCTTTGTTTGGCATTTTTGCTAATTTGCTAACGGGAGTTGGCGAACCATCATCATCGCGCAGCAAATTTTAATATCGCCATCAAACGCACCCTTATCGCGCGGCTGTTGTTATTCGGCGGTTCCCTTGCGTGCGCTTCTCCGGTCGATAAAAAGCGATCGGTTGTGGAAAACAAAATATGCAAACGACTCCAAATATCGTCCAAATGAAGAAAACGGGATTCCAATAACTGGCGTGGAACCGATCGCAAAGCCGAGGACACGAGAGTGGGAATATCTTGATCTTCACCAGAAGCAATCCCGAAATCTCTCCCCTCCCCTGTTTTCGCTATCTTGCTTATTTGTAGCATACAGGAAAGAGGAGATGAAGAACAAGCAACCACCACGATAAGGGGACCACCGTTCAGTGAATGTACGACGGGAAGGGTGGTTGGCTTGCGGAAAACTAAATAATAATACAAAAAAACGCTAACTGTACTTAATGCTTGCCGATGTAATAACTCTCCAACTGCGGTTTTGTTCGGATTACCTTTCTTTTCTAGTGGTTTTGTCTCTTTCAAACGGCGTGCCTTTCTCTCTCGCTCTCTCACTGTACCCACATCTCACTCACCATCTGGTGGATGGCTTTAACCCCGGCGAAGATTTTAACTGGGGGGCCGCCGCCGACAGATACTTCAACTCCTACCCACCATTTGTTGCGCCGCCTTTTGTATGTTGTGTGTATGCGCTGTTGTTCCGCGTTTCGCGTCGCGCTACCATCGATGAATGTCGTCATAGTTACCGCACGCTACCGGGTGTTTTTTGTTTTTCCTTCCTGCAGCTAGAAAAAGAGAGCGTGAACACAGTAAGGGATGCAAGAAAAGCTCACACGCGAAGCTGTACAACCAACGCTGCCGCGACCAGTTGATGATGGTCGGCGATTCTCTGCTTCCTTCTTTCATCTGGCCCGGATAGCGTCGCATCGGATGGTTTTTCTTCCGCCCGCAGTTGCTGGATCGTAGTGTGTGATTAACCGTGTTCTGTGTGTTTTTTTTTTTGTTTATCATCCACTTTCAGCATCAACCGAACGGAAGGTGAGCAAAAGCATTTTGGAATTTGCATCGGAATGTGTCCCCACTGCTGGTTGCTACCGTGTCTGGTGCTGCTAATGCACCGTAATCGACGGGGTTTTACTGGATTGTTTTACACGATTTACTAATCCGTAGATTAATTGTTTCAAGCGTGTTTTGTTAAGTGACGTGTGAAATAACTGACGGCATATGTAAGGATTGGAAGTTGAAATTGTCTTATTTTTTTCTTCAAGATTTAGGACCTTCGAAAGGAAAAACTATCTCTGAGACTATGTCTAGCGATCTGGACAATTATTAATGTTTTTTTTACAACTTTTTGAACTCTTTCCTTTTGTCGATTGTCGGTTGATTGATTGGTTGTGATCCTGACCTTACTTACTTACTTATCAGGCAGTTACAACCTACTGCAACAATCCTCAATAGCGCTCACGGCCAAGCGCCGTCGTCAGCCATTGAAAAATCCAATATCTCAGCCGTTCTGGCGGACGCATCAACGCCATCACCCCTTCTCAATTTGAGCCTCTTCTGTCCATGTGAACGACCCAAAAGGATTTTACGGGCTGGGTCGTCTGGTACTATTCTCATGACATGACCAGCTCACCGGAGCATGACGAGTTTAATTCATTGCACGATGTTGAGATCACTGTACTGCTCATAGAGCTCGTCGTTGTAACGGCTCCTTCGTTGTCTTTCCACACATACGGGGCCTAAAACTCTTCCGAGCATCTTCGTCTCGAACGCGGCTTGAGGGTTTCGTCAGTTTTGGACTAAGTCCATGTCTCAGGGGAGTATGTGAGTAATGCGACTATGTATGTATAGAACAAATTCCCAGTTTCGTCCGCCGCGACGGGTTTTTGAGTGGAGAAGTTGTATAAGACTGTAATATGACCCGATTTACAGCCTAAACTCGTAAGGTCCGTTATGTCTGTTATGCTCAAGCCCTCATGTATCTCTGGAGCACCTTGTGGTAGTTATGTATTTCGTCTGGTTGCTCGGTTGCCTACTCTTTCTCCTGTTCAGCCGTGCTTTACCATCCGCCAATAAGTTTGGAACTAGACCGTTTACCGAAGCTTGGATATACAGTGGAACAGGTTACCACTCTGCACGTCGAGGACATGATGAAATAGAATTGAGTAGTAGAGCCTGTGAAACACTTTACAGGGTCTTAGATCCTACCCTGATTACCGATTGAAATAGATAAAAGATTATGTTCCCATTACAGTATATCGATAGCTGATATCAGTAAAAAGCGAAAGGATGAGAGAATGAGATTAGTTATTATAAATATTTGACAAGTATTACAAGTATTCAAATATAAAACAGGGATTCCACTCCTAAGCGAATCTGCTCAGGATTGTGCAAGTTGTAATGACATGGCCAGATCTCAAATACGTTTCCAGGAAACTCGATTCAGAGCTGAATTTCTCCACCCATGGTTCCCATCTAATCTCCAGCAAGTTCGACGGCGCTTTATTTAACCAATGAGCTCTTACTATGCTCAATAACAGGTTGCTGACGAGTACTTTTCTGGTAGGGAAGGATTCTGACAGTTTCTGCCAAGATGTCTGCATCGCCAAACAGTTATGCATTTATCAGCGATACGCCTTCACCACCCCATAAAACCATTAAATTTGTGGCAAATGATTATTTTCAAATATGTTGCAAGTATATGATACGTTTAGCGACAATTCTATCAAAATGATCTACAGCCAAACCTTTCGGGATGAATGTTTGAAATTTTCATACTTTCTAGCTAAAATCATCATAAACCCCACTATTTTAGAGGCAAAAAAAAAGGTTTGACCTTTTGTGGTAGTTAAAATGTGTTTCTCATTATACTTAGCACATTAAACATTACTGAAAATATAACATTGGATTCAAAGCCCCAGCGACAGTTGAACTTTCTCACATCTACTGTCTTACACTTACCATTTACCAACAAATTTCACACCGAAACTTCACTTTTACTCAACTCATACCGCAGCCTGTAACGTGTGCAACAACAATCATCAACAGACAAATAGTTGGAAGCGAGAAGGGCCGGCCCGGGGATACGGCACACACACCGAAAGCCCACACTATCTATGCTAATTGGTAAAGAACATAGACACACCCCTGTCGGAAGCGCCACTGTTACCGCGTGTGCTAAATAGCCCTGCCGGCACTGTTTCGATAATTCTCACCCTCTGACGCTCTCATTCTATCTTTCGCTCTCTCTCTGTCTGTGGACTAAGCACACAAGCACAGTGGAATGTGCTTTGTAAATGTATAAATATCTCACCACAGACCAGAGCAACCAAGTGGTTAAGTGGTGCGTGACGATAGGAATTTGTCGGTGATATTAATTTAAACACTGTCCAAGAGTTTAAACGAGAGTTTGAGTAATGTAAGTTAGGACGCTATATTAAAGTAGAACTATTAATATTGAACCATTAGAGTAACTAACGCGAAATAGTGACATGTTCACGGCACAAAATCTGTTGGATTCGGATTTCAACTAATAGATCAGTTGATATCGATCAACCGTGGTCGAACACAATCAATAGCTCGACACAAGTGTACACATACACGCGCCCGATACATGCATTAACACCTCAAATCCAACCACGTTTGCAGCATTCCGCAACGACGGGGAATTAACGAGTCGATCCGAACCTGGACCGTCGTCCCATCAGCCATTCCAGCGTACCAGGCGTGACTGTGCTGCTGCAAGCCGGAATCCACCAGATGCCGACTTTCATGTCATGTAGCGGCGGATCGTGCACGACCGTAATATCATCATCGTCGACCGGTCCTCGTGGTTGTCGTCGTCGGCGAATCGTTACCGATTCTACCGTAGCGCCGCCAGCGATCGAACAATAAAGCTGGAAAGGATTAGTGCTAAGCGGACCGAAGCAAGGCAAGAAACAGACACAGCAGTGGGCACCATACCATACGCAGAACACAAATTAGAAGGCCATCGGGGTCGTTACTGAGCCAGTGGTAGGAGCAGCAAAACCGCAACCCGGTGCACCGGTAGCCGGGTGAATGGGAAAATGTCAGTTCCTGCTGCTCATGTTCTGGTGACTAAAATAACGCAGGACACACGGTGCAAGTGCACGAATACGAACACTACACAGGGGAGGGTCGGCATGTCCAGCTGGGGAGATTCTGTTTTGGGCTTTACTTGGAAAACCGATGAAATCACAATACATCCAATACGGTGCCATGACACACATACACAGGGAAGTTCAACCGAAGTTCTCTCTCTCGCTCTCTTGTTAGCAAATGGTGCAGTCTATTATTTGACAATGTGATACGTGCACTTTCCTCACGGTGCAATAATGCACGGGGCGGAAGGCCAAGCTCCAGATTAGCATAATAAGAGATGGATTTGCAGTGGGAATACCAGATGAGCTTTTTTCGTAGGGGCAAACATTTCTAGCGTATGGAACGGATTATTTACATTAACAATTGTTATTTCGATGTTTGTATTACTCTTTTTGTCGACTCTGCTGCATACTAAACTCGCTAGCTAGAAGTTAGCTAATTTTTTTTTTTGATTTGCACAATAAGATATTCATTTTTATGAGGTTAAAAGAAAAAGAAAGTAAATTATAAATAAAACAACACAATTTGTAGATCACAAATTAAGATAAAAGTAACAATGAAAGTAATATACGTTAAACATCTTAAATGAACCTTAATGCTATGTTGCTAACAATGAAACAAACATTTACCTAGGCATAAGTTTGTTTGATTCAACGAGATTAAACTTTACAGAACGTTAGCTTAAACGAAATCTTAAAGATATCAGCACTTTAAATAAGTTCGTGCTGCTTATTTTGGGAAAATTGAAGTTTGATTCTGCAATATTAGTTTGGCATTTTGTGTTCAAAGTATTTCCCATGGCTCTATACTACATTTTCCCGTCTCTTTTGACAATTTATAGAACTTTTCACGCAAACAAGGCTCAAACTTCAATGGATGCATTTTTTTTGGCTTTTTTGTGGAAAATGCTGTTTAGTCATGCTATGGGTATGGAGTAGAGTTTCCTTCTTTTCAATGTGTATATTGGCGTATTGTGATCGCATTTCTAATTCATGTTTAACACTTCAATTGTCTTCGATAGACTTACTCCTGTTATCGCTTCGTTTGGCTATAGCAGCTCATGATATATAACATCCAGTTGATCCCACCAAATGCACAATATGGTTTTCGCACCGTGAATATTCGGGTTGGCTATTGCTAATGACGCTAAGGACCCATCCATCGCCAGTTACAATTCGATACAATATTACTTTCCCTTATTTTTTTGGCGTTAGAGCAGTTATTGACATGTGAATAAATGGCCTTTAATGTCTCTTGGCTTCAAGGCATATGGCAACCAATTTCGCAACTGTTGAATCATTCCTATTGCTTTTTAACGTTAGCAAATGGCTGCTTGAGTATCTCTAGGTGTATTTGATATTTCGATTATGATTTGCAATCGATCTTAAACAAGCAATATCTTCAGTTCTGTATCTCAAACTCTCTTCTGGGTTTCGGCAGCCTATTTGAGATTCTTTTTGGTACAAAAGTTTACATGTGCAAAAATATCTTTCTTTTTGTTTTTACTTTAACTGAATGATAGATAATGAGAAAGAAAGCTAATAATAACACTTCAATAGGACAGTGTTGTCAGATTGAACAAAAATAAATTGAATTAGCGAGACCATCGTATATCAGAATAACACAAATTGCACAAGTGTAAATGAATTCATTTCTCGTGCAAAATAAATTACTTCACTCGTTCACTACTACCAACCATCCATCGCCCACTCGCTCCTTCTTCCTTTCCACACAAACTGCTCTCTCCCCCTCCGTTTGCCTAAGTACGCTTTCTATCACCACTTCCAGGTGGATCATAACACCCGTCGGAGCTGAAAAGCACAATCCCCGTTTTCGAGGAGCGTTCGTAAGCAAAGGATGCCCGTATCCCGGACGAGCGAACCGCAAGCTCATGGGATTGAAAGTCGTTTGAAGAAGGTCACAGGCAGATTTTGGACACAAAATGGCGACCCCGGGGAGACTGTGTGTGGGAAAGCAAAGCGAAACTGTAAGCACACGGGGAGTTGCCGACACAAAGAGTTGGCAAGAATGTTTCAGAAACATTAAATATGTACACGTACACACACACACACATACAGAGTTTTTGAGTGGGCATACCCGGGTGAAGAAAACAGCAGCAACCCGTTCATTTCTTCGTGATCCGGTCCCGGTATAATCCTGAAGTAGTAGTGTACGCGTTCTCTTTCGCGCCGTTCGAAAACACCACAACCAGAAGCGTCAATTTGCGGAAATGAGCTTGATTTTGTTAACACACATGAAAAGCACCTTATCCAACCCCTACCCGTAAGCTACCCTTAGTCAACCCTGTGTTCGCAAAACTTGGGAAGTTCATCCGAAATGGCTAACCCACAGCACGGAGTTGAAATGGAGTGATAGTGTGCTATGAAAGTGAGAGAGAGATGAAAATATGAGTGAGTTATAGTGAGAAGAAACGAAAAGGAAAGCTCAATTCCGATGCTCACTATCACCAGTAGAGAGAGAGAGAGAGAGAGAGAGCGAGAGAGAGAGAGCGAAAGAGAGAGAGAGAGAGAGTGAGATAGAAAGAAAGAGATCAAGCAAAATGGTTAGGATGGGAAAATCATTTTCATCATATTGAGAGATTCATCCACCGACGTCTATACAGGACGACAAAGGAACCGTATAGAATTTTACCCTTCTCGCTTCTCTCCTGCTTCCTCACATGCCACCGATCTCTCTCTCACTCTCTCTCGACGTCGTGTATGAGTACTCGGTGGGTGGCAAAAACTTTACGCAACACAGCGCGCGGAAGGATTTGTGGCGGGTGATTCGACGACGATACACAACAGCCCGACAATGAATGGTTTCCATAACAGCTACGTGAGCGGGTAAAGCGAACACGAGGCGCAGCAGGAAAGGAGCGAGATGCAAATCGGGCTCACGCGAAGAAGCGTTTGTACGTGCGATGCTTCCGCCGTTTCGCGTGCCAATATTGTGGCGCGCCGCTTATTTCACGAGCCCCGTTTCTATCAAACAACGGGTGAGGGAAGAATTCTTGTCCGAAATCGGCTTGTTGATTATGGTTTTCACGTTAACGTAGCGTGCTGCTGGCAGTAAAATGGGTGGCGTGTGCGCTGCGATGTGCGCGGCCGGCTTCGTCAGAACACCTTCCGAAAAGTCCGAGAATAAATCAAATTAGTAACGTATCGTTGATGTTCGTGCTCGGGGTGGGTTGC
Source organism: Anopheles maculatus (assembly GCA_002091835.1). Classification (NCBI taxonomy): domain Eukaryota; kingdom Metazoa; phylum Arthropoda; class Insecta; order Diptera; family Culicidae; genus Anopheles; species Anopheles maculatus. The sequence continues at coordinate 248,380 of KZ061688.1, read as the reverse complement.
TCGCTGCCGGCCCCAAACTTTCATTACGATTAATTATGATTACTTTAGCGTTAAAAATGAAGCATAAATTTAAGCACGGGGACATTAGATGGCAGCCGGGTAGATAATAGTGGACGGAATAATGGAGACGCCCGGTGGTTTACGAACTGGTGGCGTTTGTGAAGTGCTTCGTTTTCCCCGGTGTTTACTATCGTTTAAATGCAAAACAAACGTTGTGAAAGCTTTCCTTTTTATGGTGGATTCGTTTTGATGGTAAGTAGCAGGATGTGTTAAATACGCTGTAGGAGTGAGCGTCTTGCAATATACATAAGGCATAAATGAAATTTATTGAACAAACGCTCATTATTAAATACAAATACATAGAAAAAAATGGAAAACCGTAGCCAACAGGCATCTATGTTCTTTGTTGACTAATTATTTAAATTGATCATTAACTTTTTCGTTCCAATTCGCGTAAATTTATGATGCTAAGTGCCATTGAAATCACAAATAATTTGTGATTTGTAGAATTTTGTGTAGAATCAAAATCAAACACTCAAAACAAATTCTACCACCAAAACAAAAGAAGCAGTTCATTCCAAAACGATTCTGTATTGTACTTCGCTTCCTTCTATTCACATCACAACACACAATAAACGAAACCGGAAAGTGATGGGAAAACAAAAACCGATCGATTAGATATAAATGCAACGATGGGGTGAAAATGTATACACTCACACACCTATAAAGACCGAGTAAATGGCCATATTGATGGTTGAGATACAAAAGTCTTTTCACCACCAAAACACACAACCGTTTCTGTTCAAACGGGAGTGTCAAACGGGAGAAGAAACATTATCAGTGCTTTTGGAAAAAATGGAACTAGAAATTGGTATCCCTATGCTTTCTTTAAGACAGACACAATGGAATGATAGAAATCTTCGAACAACAAAGAGTACAACACTTCAAATTTAAAATCCAATTGCCTAATGTTTAAAGTCTAATCAGAATTTTTAAAATAATGTAAAAAGTTTAGTATATAAAACAATTATTTTTAACCTTTAATCTAGCCCATTGTGCGCATCCTTTTTCTAGTAGTTAAAAACTCTTCGGTCGATAGATTTTGTTTTTTTCACCGCTCAATGCCAGCGGGAACAGGTTTGTGCCCTTTTTCGAACTGTCGTGGAAAATTGAATCGGTAGCCCTTTTTGTGACCAGTTGCTACGGTTGGTTTAGCTGCAGTGAGTTTTTCTCTGTTGTTGTACGGTGTCGTATCCTGTTACACGGACACGATTGAGGCACATTCTGTTGCTTTTTTGAGAAGGGAGAAATGCTTCGTTCAGAAATGCTGAAGACATTTGACCGGCACGTTGTAGCGTAAGAAAATGGAAGGTTTTACCGAGCAGTTACTTTGCACTGCGTGATATCGTATCGGGCGTATAAATAAGTTTGTGCGGTCTCATGTTTGTGAAATCTGACCAAACTGCCATTTTGGAGTGTCATCTCGGGGCTTAATTTTCCACTAGTTTTAAGTTTATTGAAACGTTAAAAAAGCAGTTTCCACAAGCTTCTAAAATGGTGAAATTCGTGCAAAAAAAGCGTTTTTTGCAGGGAGTTCTCCTCCATTATTTTTGCATGAGCAAGACGGCTGCCGAAAGTCATAGAATATAGTGGTAGTGTTAAGTGTGATAAAGCTCTTTCGGAAAGAACATATCAAAGATTCTAAAGGACTTACTCAGCCAGTCATTTGCCAGCTTTTGAAGGCAATGGGAATGATCCGGAAGATTGGACATAGAATTGAAACCAAGGAACATAGAGCGCCGTTTCATGCAACATACATATAAGTACCCAGGGAAGGCCCTATCATGGACACCGTGGTCGAATATTCATGTCGTGAAGATCATGTAGTGCACCTGGTGGGATCAACTGGGTGTTGTGTACTACGAGCTGCTGCAACAGAAGCAAATAATCACAGGAGCAGTCAACAGACGACAACTGATGCGTTTGAGCCAAGCAGTAAAAAAGCGACCAGAATACGCCGAAAGACATTCGCTAAAAACCGCACAAACTTACTTATACTCCTGATGTGATAATTCAGTTCAACATAAAAAAAAATATAAAATTACAAAGCAAAAATCGATTCGTAATGCGAAGTAATGTAATTGATGTAAATAAATGTTTTTTAAAAATAAAATAGAGCAGAATTAACATAAAAATCGGAACAAAAAACATATTCTGAACATTGTTTTGAGCATTGTTTTTTTTACAATAATAAACTCCAATTAGAAACAAATTCCCAATTCTCATTCCCGTTCAGGAAGTTATCACGTTCAATAGAGCCCAGTGAAACTCCCAATCCGACCCACATCATCTCGCTCTCGGGTGATGGAAAAAGCATGAGCACGGGGTCGGCTCGTTTTTTTTTTTGTTCGCTTACTTTCCCCGCACGTGCATACGGTCGCGTGTGCTAACCAACCATCCAGCATACCATCACGCGCCTTGTTGTTCGACACTATCACGCGCAGTAGTGCCCGCTTCGAGTGGAATAAAGCAAATGGCTACGCGGCCTAGAGTGTAGTCTGCACCTTTGCCTGCGTGCTTTCCCCATCCAATAAAATCGCCCTGACTACCAACGAGAAATCATAAATCTTCATTACAGTTTGTGGGTAAAAACCCTACAACAATCGACACACAAAAGACAAGGCATGGTGGTGGTGTGCTTGATTTCGCTAGTAGTTTCATCTGCCCCTTTCGAGAAAACCTACGACGCCACCACCATTATCATTGACAAACAGAAAAAGGAAGGAAGGAAAGAAAATTCAGTCACTTCGATTTTCTACGTGAACCCACTGTTATTCCCCACGAGAGGTGAACTCAGTTCTGTGGCGTCATATGTCTTATTTCATTGCGTTGCGTTGCGATTCCTTTTTTCTCCCCTTGCTTTGCCATTGGCAACGTGCGGTTCGTTTTCTTCGCTTCTGTAAAAGACAGCATGGTATCCAATTTTTGCATCTTCGTTTCCTTGTGTGGGGACTACGACGGACTGTTTTTTTACGCTCTCTGTAGAAAGTGTGTGAAGAGGAAGGACTAAAATTATTCGAACATCGACAAGGCTCAAGGAAACGGAGTCCGAGACGGAGAATGAAGGCAATCTTTTACACACTAAAGAGGTTTTCCATTTCTAACGCCCAGTGTGGTGTGTATGAGTTTGTTTTCCAACTATTCTTTTTCCTCTCGATGGAATGTGGTACAAGATGACCATCGAGAGGTTGACGTTCGGGGTAGACGTGCGTTTTGTTCGCAGGCAGATAGAAGAAGGGATTGTGGACCCCGTTTGACCTTTTTTCCGAGTGTATGATCTGTTCGTATGACACTTATGTTGGTGGTAATCGGTATCAAATGCTGCGAGAGGAAAAATGCATATATTGAACAATATTGAACAATATCTTATCCGATATTGAACAATATCTTAAGAATCAGAGCAGAACATATCAGAGCTAAATTGCACAGGAAAAAATCAAATAAAAGTATAAGTTAATGATGAGACATAACAGAAAAATGTTTACACGTTGATTGACCCTTTAAAATCTGAAATTAATTTGCTTTATTTAAACGATGTATCCCTGAACGCTAAGCAGCAGTTGTGAAGTCTGGAATGAATTGATCGTATCCTCATTTTGTACAATATAATATGTAAAGTTTAACTTTTCCACACTACCGTTCAAAATTTTGGTATTGTTGGTTTATCATAACACCTTTTCAAAAATCCTTATTTGTTGGCCATTTTCCAAGTTTCTATAAAAATACGGCCAGGTCGTTCTTTACGGATAAAATAAATAAATAAATTATTAAATGCTCTTTTACAACAATAAACCAACAATGGATTGAATGATGACTGCAGCTAGGATCTAAAATCGTTACACCACCTTCTGTCATACGGTCAAGCAATCACAGCAGTTGAAGCGAAACAAGTAAACTCAATCCAAAACGTTTAATAATAGTTTAACAAAAATTCCTGTAAGAAATTATATCCTTATTCAAAAACTCTGTCTCTTTATCGCTGAATGCTGTATTTTAACGATGTCAAATGTCGTAAATTACGATATTAATGTCTTATATGATAGTATTAAACTTTCAGCCACATTTGGTAGTCCAAAACAATGACAAAAAATTAGTTTAGTATGTGTAGTTCACGCCTAACAGTTAGGCTATCTGCATAAATGTATTTTTTTTATAACTATGACGGGCATGCCGTACAGTCGAGATGACTTCCAATTGATTACTGCAAAACATCTCTTTCTACTGACACGTTTTATTACATATAAACGACAAATATTGATGAAAATGTAAATTGTCTACAGCGAAACACAGTTTGATTCTTATTATCTTTGTATTAAATCCAAAAAATAGGCCATCTTGCAAAAATTTATAATTTCCGTATCCTTTTCGCCCATACTAGCCGCCGTATGACAATATCTTTATTTGCATATTTTTAATGGCATTTTGATTGTTTTTAGTAAATGGTTTATAAAAAAGTGTGTGCAAAAATATGTTTTAAAACATAACGAATAATGAGCATCTCCGATTATGATTCAATACGATTACTAAACCATGAAAACCGCATCAAAATTGCACGAATGTTCGATTTTATGGTGTTTGGACTTCCGTTTGAGACCCTATCCATCGTACCTGTGGTTCTGTGGAGAAAATCTTATTAAAAGAATAAAATCAGATCGAACAAAGCGCATGTTTTTATAGTTTCAATATAATTATTTCAGAAGGAAAATATAAATTACCATTCCCTTGCTCTAATGGGAACGCTTTTGCTCAATGAATAACTACCCTCGACACGCTGTGCCTAATAAACGCCTACGAAGATAATTTAATGCAATAAATGTGGTTCCAATGTGGCTTGCGTTGCGCGGTCGCCTATGCCCAAACGTTAGGCATAGTCGTCGCAGATCGAAAGCTAACGCCAACCACCACCACCACCTTTTGCAGAAAACAGAAAACAAAACGACCGGGCAAGAGCAAAAAAAGAAATAAAATATATTGGTTCTTCGGGTTTCGCGTGGTGCGATGGCAAGCAAGGCAGCAACAGCGCAGCAGGGATATAATTTAACTATGCTTGGCACGGTACGCCACTTCAACGTGGGCATAAAGATATTGGCGAACAGATACTGCGCGGGCGGGCAAAAGGGAAACCAGAAACGGTAAGCGAGAGTTACTTTGTCAGCAAGTTTGTGACCCTTTCTGGCCGGACGGACGATGATGCTTGCACGAAAAAGAAGCTCGTCCCTTTTTGTCGCCCTTGCGCCCTCCCACACACGACACACTACGGGTATGACATTTGGTGGAAAAGCTTTTCCACAAAATGAGTTCTTTTTTTTCTCGTCTGTTTCGTCCTGCAAACGATTCACCTCACCTTCGCGTGCTCGCTCTCTATATCTCCTAAGCACACATACACCCTTTCTCCTTTTCTACGTTGTAATTTGTGCGCTTGTGAAGGAAAATCAACACAAGCTTGACACAACACCAAAAAAACCACCCTAAACCACACACACAACACATGGTTCGGGCAAACTTCCATTCATGTCCTTCAGCTGCTTGTCAGCTGGAATGAAAAATGCGCCCTCGCAAGGTTTACAAGATGTACTAAAAACGGAGGTCAGAGCAGAACGATCAGAAAATCAGAACTCCCTCATCTGTTTACTTGATACTGGTCTGGTTTGCGCGTCTCAGTATTTTGTTCGCCGGTCTTCTTTTCATTTCGGTTCACTGCTGGTTGATGGAAAGTTGTTACAAACATTACCAAAAAGTGTCAAAACAAAAACGATACATACAAAGGGATTGGAATAATGTGCAGATACCATCATCATGAAGGTTAGAATCGAGAAAGATAGCTACAGTAAATTAAATGGTTTAAAATGTGTGTATAAGATGTTTGAGGTTTGAAAGGTAAACTTGAACTTGGAACTGTTTTAATGATTATTGATTTTAGTATTAATACAAATATCAAAAACACTATGAGAAATGGCTGTTTATAATTGGAAGACTTTGAGTACAATGATACTTTTATGACTCTCCTATGAAGCGACTGCTTATTTTCATATTATTTTAATCAATTAACTTTCAATTGATTTAACTAAAACTTTTTCTAAAATTTTTGCCAAGAGAAAAATACATAATAGGTTTCTATAATGACACTTTTATAAATTATTCACTGGTTGGAGTGTATTATTTTTGTGCTTGAATTGTGATATAAGTGTTAAGGGATCATTAATCTTCGCTAACAGTTCTAAATGTTTGAAAACAAATAGAAGCAAGTAAGCAACGAGTAGCAACGAGAGATACCATCAGAGATCGAAAAATCACTCAAAATGTTTAGAAAAAGTGGAAATCTAATCAGAAAAATAGTAACTAAAAAGTGGATTTATGATTTAAATTTCTTAAACAAGAAAAGAAGAGGGGCGGCCCGGTGGTGATGCGACAGCGGCGCCGGTCTTCACACGGCAGGACCGGGGTTCAAGTCTCATCTGGGCCGTTCCCCCATAGTGAGGATTGACTAACCAACTATGCGGTATCAATTAGTCTAGTAAGCCAGAAATGGCAGGCATGACCTTAAGAGGTCGTTAGGCCAAGAAAGAAGAAGAAGAAGAAGAAGAAGAATAAGAAACAAGAAAAGAGTATTACAAAAGGAAATCAAGGTTCCAGAAAACAAAATAAAGCAATTTATCAAAAATTAAAAATTATGTATAAGTAATTATTTTAGTAGTCTAGTGGCTAGGATATAAATAAGGCCTTCGCTTGTCATACTATAAATGAAATAAATAAAAATAAGAAATCATTTTACACTATGAATTGCAAAAGGAACAAGATAAAAGAGACAAACAACAAAAGTGAACAACAAATGAACAATAAGATACATTATCATTTTTTAGTCATCTTAAAAAATTAAATAAAAAAATGTAAAAAATGTTCGAAATTCAATAAACAAATGAAAACAATTTTTTTGATAAAAGAATTAAATCAGTTGTGAAAGAATCAAAACAAACACAAACAAATAACTGAAGAAAAAATGCTTCAAATTAAAAGAACACAAAAGAGTAGTAAAACATGATATACACGTAATATTATAATTTAATATAAAAGCCTTCTTATCTGGCTCTACAAAACCTCAGTATGTCTTGGATCTTGGCCTGTTATTTCTAGCTTTTAGCATTACTCATAGCTGGATAGTCAAGTCCTTCAGCGTACGGGGAGCCGGTCCCGGAAAGGATTCGATACCCAGTCCTGCCGTGTGAAGATCGACGTCGCAGACCACCTCTACCACTGGACCGTCTCGATTCGATATGGTTTGCACTGCTCGTTTTTATGTCATTACAGACAAATTTGAACAGCATTGTTGAATATCTTTAGTTTCCTTAAATTATATATGTAAAAAAAAAACAGATAATAAACCTTAGCTACACTGCCACTTTCCACGAATGGAAAGTCAACTTCAAACACATATTGAGCGTCACGGTTTTTGCTACCATCTCGTATTACGGCCGACTGAAAGAATGTTCCAAGTACAGATTGATACTCAACATGCACACAGACACACATACACAGCGCACACAAACGCCCGGCAAAAAAGGGGAAAAGGTTTGCGCTTGGTTTGTGTTCCGTTCCGTGGCACACAAAGGGATCCTTCCGCTCAGCCCCAATCTCATTCATTCAATGAGCCAAGGGGATGCAAAATTTGCTGAGAACATGCCGAGAATGGGCCGATGAAATTATACAAATCAGTTGAAGGGACGGACGACACGATAGCCGACAGGAAAGTGTGTGTGTGTGTGTGTGTGAGTGTGCGAAGCGGAAAGGGAAAATAGAAAACTTTTCGTCCATAAAACAAGCCTCTCTATGTGTGTGAGTGTGTGTGCCGGTAAAGAGTGTCCCCGGACGCTGAGCAAAGGGAAGCAGCAGAAACAGGAAAAACTGACGCGTACGTAAATTGAAGAAAGTTTGCTAGAGGCTAACCAGACAAGGATAGATTAAAAGGCTGACAGCAAGAGAGACCGAGACAGGGCGAGGGAGAGAGAGAGAGAGAGCGAGAAACCCGAGAGAAAGAGAAAAGCTTTGTGAAATGTGATTGTGGTTTGGTTCTCCACAGGAAAATTCAGATACCGTACCCGAGAATGGAGACGCTGGAAAAGGAGCTGATCTTTTATCGTCCGCTGGTACGTGTTTGGAGCCACCTTTTTTTTTGTTTCGTTCTCTCTCTCTCTCTCGCTCTCGCTCTCTTTCTCCTTCTGCTCATTTGCTTTCTTCTTTCGCTTTGTGTGGTTTAGACCTTTATGTTGAAGGTTGTGCTGAACACATTTCGTCCCATGGTTCTCGGAACTTGGACGCTGCGAGGACGCTAATAAGGGGAGTTTTATCAACACCATTACCAGATGAAGGAAACTAGTTTACCTAGTTGCGGGCCTTTCGTTTGGCAGCTGGACAGTCAAACAGAAACGTGGAAGTTGTTGGCGCAATTATAGTTCTTGGCGCAAGGATACATTAATCGACGGGCGAACCACAGACTACAAAAGAGTCAAACATTCAAAACGAGAAATGATTGAACAGCAAAGCTTGATGTCATATGGTTGCACTTAATTAAAGTTCAGCGAATGTAAGCACCTCAATCACTTGTTGCTACTTAGCTTTAGTGCTGAATATTGATTCGATCTGATTATAAAGTCATCGAATATCAACTCAATAAAGTGGCACGTAAAGAGCAAACACAGCAGGTTATAACTTTTCGCTCACTCCGCATATACACCATATCATCGTGCGGACATGTAGCGATGTAGCGTGTGGGAAAAGTTTATCAAAAGCCAACCGTGACCAGCACCGATATATCCACAGCACAGAAAGGGCCCTCCCGAGAGCGCGCCCACATTCAACGGAATGCAAATTGTAGATGGCGATTAAGGAAACAGCGGCTCCGAAGAAGAAGAATCGGCGCGACAAAAACGGAATGAGACAAAAGGGCGAGGGAGAGAGAAGAAAAAAAAGGGACGGCATGAAAAAAGCAATTTCCATTTCATACACTTTCCACAAGTGCTGGCTGCATTACATATTCATTCCGGTTCGGTTTATGCGCTTCAAACTTCACACACATACGTACACCCCAAGGGACACGTTCGGAGCTCGCCCAACTCGACTGGAGCACCTTACTTTATCGATGAAAAATATTGAAACGAAAGATGTGGCGCACAAAAAAAAAAGGAGAACCAACGCATCGTTCAGCTGGAAATAGAACACGAATTTCCTTTCGTCGATGCGTTTTTTTGTTCTGTTTTCGTTCATATTTGTTTGTCTGATGGTAGGAAGATGAAGATTAGCAAACTACTGTAAACTGTAATATTGCCGACTGTATGAGGGCAAAAAAAAAACATCAGGCGCCCACAATGCGAGAGAACGAACGGTAACGAAAAAAAAAGCCATGGGAAAACCTCATCAACTGCAGTTCAAATTGCTACAAAATCGATCTGACTCGCCGCCGATGATATGTACACACACACACACACACCCGTACCCCCTGTCTGTCGCCGTACCCCGGTGAGAGATCAATCTCCCCCAGATCAAGCTAGCTAGTCACCGGACATTACGGCACGTTCCAGACGGCGCACCCAGCTCCAACCAGCTCCGTTTTCCCGGCTGCGAAACGCAGCAATATCGGCAACCGTCACAAAAGGGAGGATGCGGCAAGCGACGCTCCTACTGGAATGGAATGGGGGGAGGGGGCAAAAATCAATGATTTATTATCCGCAATCCGTCGTGTTTTTCCTCCCCAAGCTTCCCGGTGCAGCTCCCCATTTAATTCCTACCGCCAGCACCACTGTGAGCTCCGATGGAACGCGTGTGTAGTGTAGCAATAACGTTTGATCCTCGTTACCCGTAGACCCGAGATAAATGAAGCGCTCGCTTTGTGTGACCGACGACGCGAAGGAAGTAGAACGATTCCGAACCGTGCGACTGTTTCGATCAGGGTGTGCGTTTTCGTTTTTCAAACGTTGCAAAAGCTTTTCGAGCACTTTACTCACCAGCAACCAGGCGTCTCCATCGACTTTGGATATTAGCTAAATGAGTGTTTTAAGCTTAAATTTAACTAGTTTTATTGAGCTTTAGTACTAAAGCAATACAGTACAGTATTTACTTCCACAAATGATGAAATTAGGATCCTCAAATTGTTCGATAAGCACTCCGTAGCGGCTGTGCGTAGTACACACATCTCCGGACCATAGGCCTATCGTATCGAGTGTGTGAAAGCTCCCGAAGCGCTCACTTACGCTACACCTCACTGGCTCAAACCACTAACTCACCATCCATCCAACACCGGCTCGGAACGGCTTGATGATTTATGACGCGCAAAGCCTGCTTTCCGCTCGTTGCCGGAGTTTCGTTCGTTTCGTTCAAGCCATCAGCAGCTACTGCCTGCCGTCTGGTGGAACGCGTGATGGTGCTTGGTACAGTGACACTTGATTAATTACCGAGACTTATCGTGTCGATTTCGTTGTCACTGTGTGTTTGACCGGCAGAGTGATCTCGTTTTTCGTAGCATGGCAAGTGTTTACGCCGATTGGCTTGTTTTTTGTTTGGTTTTATCTTGTTTTTCTCTTAGATGAACTTTTGCCTTTCTACCATTTACGGTAGAGCCGAGGAGAAGAGAGAAATGGAAGCTAAATATGGTTCACAGGTGCATGTGACTGTAGATTGTTCTACACGTGAGCGATTTGCTTCAAACTGTGCGTTTGGGGAAGTGTGCAAAAAAGTATTGTAAACTACAGTTGGAAATGTGACAACCATTTTAGGGTAATGGATCAAACCGGACAGTTCTCTCGATGATGTGAATCTTTTAGTTAGTATTCAAGGATGCTAATTCTGGTGAGAACATTTCTAATGCGACAATGCATACATGTTCCAGTACCTGCTGTCTGCATCAAAAGGCCACGATTCCGTTCTCGTTTGAGCGCCTGTCACTACATTTTCCAGACCAGACCTCTTCTACTTACTCATCTATTCTTCAAGGATTCGGTATGCTCATATATTTTATACACAATCATCTTTGTAACGACTAACATATGCTTCACAAACAAATTACTAAATTTAACGATATTTTTTTCAATTATCCTGAGTTATTCACCCAACTAGTCGATCGTCTTTTAATTATGTGCCTTATGAATAGGCAGCATATTACAGCTGTTGATAAAGCTGAAGAAACTATCACCTAAATAGTCAAAAAAAGATTCGTGAAAAATGTTTTTTCTGTAGGTAATAGTGTTGTGCGAACTGAGTAAGAGTGAATAATTGATTTAAATCTTCCTAAAGAATGAGTTGAATTAACTCTTCACGAAGAATTTTAATAACTCATCTGCGATTCGAATCGTATAACTACTCTTTTAAGGGGTTTGCATCGCAAATGAGTTGTTAAACGATCCGAATCCCAAATGAGTTATTATAAGATTCGAATCGCAAAAGAGTTGTTAATTGAATCGAATCGCAAATGAATCGCTAAAGGGGAAGAAGTAAGAATGAATTAATTCTTTGATAAGAGTTGTTATTCTCATCTCTCATAGGTAATTGCGTTTTTGATGAAAGAGACTCCCAACTGTTCGGTCTCTACAATGTGTTGGGATTACGTTTACCAGATGCCCTTATGCAATCATTCTGTAGGCAAGATGAAGAACTAATTGTTCTGCCGTAATTGAACCCTTTTGACTAATTTTATTAACTTAACTCATTAGTAAGATTCAACTCACGCACTCATTGGTACCAAACAAGTACACAATTCATTTAAACACCTCAATGATTGTTGATATGTACAAGTTCTGGATCATTAAATGATTTCTTGGAAGATAGTTTCTTGTTTCCAAAACACGCATACCCAATTTGCCATAATATTGATTATTTTGTTTCCCTTCTTTTCGTAGAATGACTCGTTGGAAGTACTATATCTCGCCCTACCAACGGTGCTCCCAGGTGGTTTAGTTTTACTATACCATATATTTCACCACACACTCTCACACACAAACACGGCCAGATTCATACGATCAAAAGCCAAAGCTTTCACAGGGGCGAGAGCGTACAGGATATTCATCAACGTCCTGCCAACCGGTTATCCAGTTTTGTGCCGGGGTCGGTCCAGGAAATGTAAATATTTTGCTAAACTGTCCAAAAAGTGCCGTTTGGAAAATCTAATTTCCAACCCGTTGCGCCATTCACCGAAACCGAAGGGTTAGAACGTCGAGCCGAGAGTCCGGGTCGAGCGCGTACCGGTGCTGAACGTCGGAGTCCGTTCGTCGTTCACCTTTGTGCACGGCAAGTGGCTTCACATCAAATCCTGCACATATACAGGCGCGCACACACACACACACACACACATAAATGAGAATTACCGTCGTCGGAGACGATGGGAAACATATTTGAAAAACACGTTAACACACACAAGTGTACACAACTTGACGTAGCGCATGAACAGGCGGCAGGCGTATGTTTCCCGGTGTGTCCCCCATCGTAAAGGGCCATTTTCTAGAGGACGACTCCATTTCCGAAATGTCGAGATTTTTCGAACCGAGACTTGAACTCCCACTGCCTACCACTAGCGCTGGTCTGGGGCTGGGCTGGGGCTGGCGTATCTGTTTCGGTGCTCGTTCTAGTGGTTGGTAAACTTGGTGTACGAGACACGCATTCCATCTCATCCTTGCGGTTCCCCCTTTGCTAGCCTTCATCTAGGCGAGACGGCCAACGTGAATCAGTGGCAAGCCCAAAAATGGTTCCCTTGTCGGAAGTACGTTGAAAGGGACTCGATTGCGAGACTCATCTGAAGGATGATGCGGTGAAACGACTGATAAGTGGACGGAAACCTTGGTGCGCTAGAAGAAAGGAGTTTTCATTAAAGATAGTGCATTAAAAAAAGCTATTCATTGTTTGCAGGTTTTAGTTCATGTTAACTATTTAAACTTTTGTTTTTGATTATATTTTTTAAAACACCTCTTGCTGTCAACTGCCAATTTACTTGGCTCATTTTTTTGCTACCCGACACCCCGTTTATTTCTCCCCAAAACACATCGCATTCCAACGTTACTACACATAAACTTTTCAATCGATGATTTATAGTGCAGCACCGGCTCACCGGCGGCGTCTCGCCAAACAGCGCTTCAGCTTGCTGTTGTGAATGGTTGCCTTCTCATACACCATCGGAATACCGATCTACATAGCCGACTGTGTAATCAAACACTTGAGCGCTAGAACGACACACGCATCTTTTCCGCTGCCCCGTACGGCGTAGCAATACGCGGCATAAAAACGTTATATGTCGTCGAGGATCGCAAATGACATCGCGGAATGTGTAGCACGGTGCGCGAGTTAAGAGCGTTCGGTACACTTGAGCGCGAGAAAATACTCCAAAATACTCCGCGCGTCACGTGATAGGCGGTGCTGGTGGATGGTTCATCGTTGATTCTGGTTTCATTTTTATGCTTCGCCCGTTCCACGTTGCGTGTGGTAATATGGGTTCGGTTTCCTCGATTTTAAACGTTAGGGCGAAGGTTCTATTGTTCTTCGCCTTTTTTTGGGTAGTTTAAAATCAATAAAGTTTCGATGGGGTTTTGGGGGGTTGTACGCCGAGAAGCATAAAATAAAGAAGAACATTTTTCAGCATTTTTTGGTTAAATATATAATGAATAAATAGCTTGCATTTTATATTTATGGAGGATTCAAAAATGTTTCTAGTTTTACGATAGCAAATTTCAATAAAGAAAAGGCATTTGGATGACTCAATAGTAGAAACAATAGTGGAAAACAATAGCCGGTTTCTAACAGGTAAAGCGGGATCATAGAAGACCATTTTCTAGGATGTGTAAAACAAATTTAGTAATTATTATTAGCCGAACAAGGGACCGAATGGACAAAGGATTGATAAAGCATCGACAAATTTGCAAAAAGTAGTGAATCCCGGGCAAGCTTACCAGGCTTGTACGTATGACAATGACCAACATCACATGCCAGGTGAAGGTGGATGGAAAACTCTCAGGACCCTTTGCTACCACCAAGGGTCTGCGCCAGGGAGACGGGCTTGCTTGCCTCCTATTCAATCTGGCGCTAGAGAGGGCCATCCGAGACTCGGAGGTGGAAACTTCGGGGACCATCTTCTATAAGTCACTCCAGATCTTGGCATACGCTGATGACACAGACATCATTGGTTTGAGGCTCTCCTATGTAGCAGAAGCCTACCAAAGGATTGAGCATGCGGCACTGAACCTCGGGTTGATGATCAACGAGGAAAAAACCAAAATGATGGTGGCACCACCAGCGGCCCTGCTAACAAACACTGACTTACGCAGGGGTGATGTACGGATAGGTGAACGCATCTTCGAAGTCGTCCAAAACTTCACCTATCTGGGGTCAAAAGTCAGCACCGACAACAACATAGACGTTAAGTTGCGCGCAAGGGTGCTGGCTGCCACTACTACAGCCTGAGGAAACTTGTCCACTCAAAATACCTGTCGCGACGGACGAAGCTGGGACTGTACAAAACCAGTCCCAGTACTCACATACGCCTCTGAGACATGGACTCTGTCCAAAACTGACGAAACCCTCTTAGCCGCGTCCGAGAGGAAGATGCTCAGAAGGATTTTTGGCCCCCGGATGTGTGGAAGGACAATGGAGGAGCCGCTACAACGACGAGCCTTTATGACCTATACGGTGATCTCACTATTGTGCAGGCTCTCCAGTCTCCCGTGGGATGGTCATGTCATGAGAATGGTACCGGACGACCCAGCCCGTAAAGTCCTTTTAGGCCGTCCACACGGACAGAAGAGGCGTGGTAGGCCCAAACTGAGATGGAGTGATGGCGTCGATACGTCCGCCAGAACGGCCGGGATAATGGATTGGCAGACGACGGCGCTAGATCGTGAGCGGTATCGAGGATTGTTGCAGCAGGCCAAGACCGCGAAACGGTTGTAGCGCCTGATAAGTAAGTAAGTAAGTAAGTAAGCAAAAAGTAGCATTTCATGTAGTAGTAATAACAGCGATAGTAGGAATAATGATAGTAGTAGTGACAGTAGTTTCAATATAAGTTATACTAATAGAAAAAAGAAAACTAAGAAGAAGAAGAAAACCGAAGAAACGACAAGACAATTAACTGATTAAAAACAGAATACAGTGTTTCTCACTTGATAATGCAAAGTTACCTATGATTTTTGCAAACGCTACATACGATTTCGTATGGAGCGTTTGCAAAAATCATAGGTAACTTTGCATTATCAAGTGAGAAACACTGTAAATACAAAAAATAAAATACACAAAAAAAACCCCATTACGTTGTTTTTCTTTCATATTTTTTTATTTGGTGGGATCAGCTGGGTGTTGTGTATTACGAGCTGCTACAACAGAACCAAACGATCACAGGAGATGTCTACAGGCGACAACTGATGCGTTTGGGACAAGCATTAAAAGAAAAACGACCGCTGATAAACGATGGAAAAACTTTGGGAATATAAACAGTTACCAAAATTTCATATTAAAGCATCGAATTTCGCTAAACAACCGCACCAACTTATTTATGCTCCTGATATAACAAGGGGCGGCCCGGTGGTGATGCGACAGCGGCGCCGGTCTTCACACGGCAGGACCGGGGTTCAAGTCTCATCTGGGCCGTTCTCCCATAGTGAGGATTGACTAACCAACTATGCGGTATCAATTAGTCTAGTAAGCCAGAAATGGCAGGCATGACCTTAAGAGGTCGTTAGGCCAAGAAAGAAGAAGAAGAAGATATAACAATATATTCAAGAAGTAAGAAAATTACAGTAAAATGCATTCGTTTTCAATTTCTTGTTTTCTGTACTAGTTTTGATTAAAGAAGAAATTATTGTAGAACGATAACGAACAAAGAAAGGAATCTTTTTCACCCTACTGCTCTCCTGCACAGTGCACCAGATGGACAGAGCAATGAACGAACGCGGCCACACAACATTGTGCACGCAACTATCAAATTTTATTTCTCACAAACATGCAGGTCTTAGAGGCACAACATATTTATCGGTTTTCTCGTACAAAAACGGTGCAAAACATGGGATCAAAAAATGCAACAAACAAGAGAAAAGGAATGAAAAGAAACAAACGACAAAAAGGGCAACAAAATTCGAGGTGCCATCCTAGGACCGAAGTGAGCAAAGTTTGTGAGAGGTGAGCCGAGAATGAGATAAGCTTCGCTCTCGGTATGTAATTGACGGTAAAATTAATTTCAGTGTCAGCAAAGTGAGGTAGCATTAAAGGGATTGTTTCTAATTATACAATTGATGTGACAATTTCAAACCACACGCTCACCACCGTACTGAATGCGTGAGTTAAAATACGTAAGCGCAAGTGTACCGTGTGAGAGAAATAGTTGTATAAAAATAAAACACAAACAGATTAAAATTTTAATTCATGAAGATGAGATGCAGTTAAAATGGTATTAAAAATTGCAACAATTACACTAATAAATTATCTGTTTGTAATGTAAACTACACAAAACATAACATTCAAACGTGGCCCACAAAACTCATAAAACATCTAAAGCGCTCGGCGTGGCAAATAATAAAAAGGGGTCGGCGAGACAAACGAGCAGGAGAAGGTGAATGTTATTCTATTTGTCACTCCGTTTAGTGGTTTAATTTGTCACGGTGTGTCAAAGCCGGCCGGCCATGATTTAAACACACCCGTCAGTCAGTCAGTGTGCGCCCCGGTTTTCCATAGCCGGGTGGCGACGATGACAATGACGTGAAAATACGAGGGTGTGAGCGAGAATCTTCATCATCTTATTCTTGATTATGAAATATTGAACATACCCGTATACTGACCCTTAAACACTTTTCCCTTAGAAGATTTATCTATTTTGGGGGGCTTGTCCATACTAAAACGAGGGACGACTTGACGCTTTAAGGAAGCGAGACAGCACACGGCAGCAGCTCTGCCGCAGGAAGCCAAACAAATTTCCTTCCCATTATGATTGAAAGTGTAGAACACAGTGGGATGAATAATTAAAGCATCTCTTTTTTGTAACTTTCTTACTAATCCAAGCAGACAAAACATTAGAATTCAGAGTTCCTGCCGACAGCGGCGCCGGTCTTCACACGGCAGGACCGGAGTTCAAATCTCATCTGGGCCGTTCCCCCATAGTGAGGACTGACTATCCAACTATGCGGTAACAATAAGTCTAGTAAGCCAGAAATGGCAGGCATGACCTTAAGTGGTCGTTAGGCCAACAAAGAAGAAGAGTTCCTGCCGAATTGTGTGATTCAATCAATGCAATTTCGTTTAAGGTTTTTTTTCCTTAAAATAAATTTGACCATCCGAAAGAGACTATAGCAAAAAAGGCCTAATTTTCAACCGATTAGCAAAACTTCAAGAGCGATATTTTACGGAACAATAAAGCCACAAAACTCGCTCACAAAAAAAAACACCCGAGGAACCTGACCGACGAGCCCTTCCTGTACACAGAAGGGAGGATGTCTTCTTTCTTGCGCCCGGTACTCCTATTCGCTGTCCACACCAGTCGGAACATACCGAACATATTATTTTATCATTTAACCAAGTGGCCAACTTTGAGAGTGAAGGCGTGAAAGGTATAGTGGCAAATGAGGAAAAAAGGGAAACGGAATGGCGTGCAATAAACAACAAACAGATACGCCGCCGTTCGTGAGCGTGTGTGCGTGTGTGCCTTGGGTTCGTGTTGTGAAATGTGAGTTCTTCGTCACGCACACTTCCGTAAGGAGCTCACTTACACACATACATACCAAAGAAAGGGTAGCTCACCAACACACCATCACAACCCGAAGGAACTCAGTTTTTACTCACGTTTTCGGTACTCCTTTTCGCCCTTTTATTTTAGTCACCCGAAAACTCCGAAACTTCCCAAAAATCTCACTGCACGTTCCGTTCTCTCTTTCTCTCGCTCGCTCGCTCGCTCTCTCTCTCTCACACACACGCAAACACTTTCTCACCTTCATCGCATACGTACGAACGGTACGAACAAAACGAAAAGCAGTAGAATGAGGAGGAAAAAAAAGTGCGTCATGTGTAAATATTTAATGAACCGAATTGATACGCTCAACTCGAGAACGCGTAGTTGCGGCACCATATCCGCGTAACCGGGGTGGTGGTGGTGTTTGGGGGTGGCGAGGTTAAGAGGGTGGCGGCTGTGTGATCGACTTTTGGCGCTTCACAAATGTAACCAATTATGTGCCGTATTTCGTCGAGCTCATTCATGGCACACCATTAAACAGCAAACACACACACACTTGGGTGCTTCATCTGCACAGTGTGCGCTAGTGTGACGCGGGGGTTAAGGAATCAGTTCGACATTCACACCGTAATTAGAGACAATGGTTTAGCTTACAATTGATTTCACATTTCATTTGGGGATTTTAATGACATATTATTTCTGCGCTAAGGGTTTATAATGCGTTAATCTCCACCCCATTTTGCTTTAATCATTGATTTGCTAAAGTGCAAACTATGTGACTCATGACTGACTGTTGAAGTAGAAGAAAGCGAAACTTAACGTAGTTCTAAAGGATGATTCATTTCTGCTGTAACCAAGAACAGCAAAGCGGAAAATAGATTATATATTTTAAGATATTCCCAATTTATGTTTCGTTAAAAAAAACATGAATCATGCGATAAGAAAATATGTTTTAAATCCGATCCATTTAGCTATTATCCAGTAGCTGGGTACCGTCTGGGTATCTCCCACAAATAAAAGTTTATTTCAAATAGACAAAGAGCAACAAACAAGTCAAGCTTAGAGGACAAATAGATGCATAAAATATGTAACGAAGTGTAAATCACAAGCAGCTCACAATATCATACACCAGATAATTCTTACCGGCTATTCACTAAGTCATCTAATGCATTCATTATAATGCACGTTCTTGAAGCAGAGTTTATTATGTTTAGCGCAATAATGACATCCTTAATTAAGCAGCTCATAGTATCATATGTCTGTTTGGTCCCACCGCCGGGTCCCACCGTGTTTTATTTATGGTTAAAACTTATCATAATCCCCAGCTGTAAATCGCATGTATTTTGATCACTGATAAACCAATCAATAAAATGATTAAGACTTTTCAATATAAATATCAACGATAAATCGAATTTAGATTCTTACATTACCAAAAAATATCACTTGAATTATAATCTAAACTCGAGGGTCAATAGTTGATTCTATATCTCCTCTTCGTTAGTGTCGAAAGAAAGGAAGAAAGAAAAGAAAGACCTTCCTTGCCCTAAGCATGCCGAGTAATTCCAATGAGAACAGTTATCGTATTACCTATCCTACACATTCTCGATACTTTGCTTTGCTTGTTTGCTGTCTCTTTTTCCCTCTCTCTCGCTCTCTCTGTACCGGGAAAGCTATTCCGGATGAATTCTACCGGATGGTTCAGTTTCGAAGGGTCCCTTCTTTCCCTGCACCAGCAGAAAAGTGTGTGATATATTGAAACTTTATCGGCGCAACAGCGGTGAAGGTAATTGAAGGGAGCGATGGAGCAGTAGCAGCAGCACTACTACGTGTACGTGTGTCTGTACACGTAGCAACAGAAAAATAACCATGTCAAACACTCATCACCAACAAACCGAAAAGCAATACAGCCGAAAACGGAAACATCTCGGTCCCACCGTTCGCCGGCATCGACAGGGTGCCGCGCGCTGACTTTGTTCGGCGCGTTGATGTTGATGTCGAATGAATGGTCGAAGTCGTAAACGGAGGATTTATGTTTTGAGTTTCCCACCATCCTTCCTCGGCTGTCTTCTAAGGCTCCCCATCGGAGAAAAGCGTTGGAAAATGAATGCTGCTCTCGCTCTCGGTCTCTCTTTCGCTGCTGTAGCTTCCCGGTGTTCCCCAGCAATAGAACGGCTGGATGATAAATCTGTTAAATGATGTTGTAGGTAATAAAATGATTTTCCAGACCACTCCTGGACAACAATCTATCTGTGAATTTGTTTAGCCTTATTATTACTATTTGCGCGTGTATAAATTAAGCTACAGATTATATTTTTATTTTTCAACTTAAACTTTAAAAAGTTAAATAGGTTGGCATTCTCTGTGTTCCCCCCTTCGAACATAATAAAACTTTAACGTAATTCATAAAGTGGTAAACAGAGAGGGTAACACAACGACGTCCAAGGGAGAAAAATAATAAAAAAAATAAAACGCATTGGACTCAAAAACCTCTTGGACTTGTGCCCTCCTGAAGGACGCAAAAGATCCGAGCACAACCTCTGATCTCCGATATCCTGACATCGTGTTAATCGGTGTTCCTCTGCCTCACAATTTCACACACAACTTTACGAACGATTAACACCGTCGAAACGAAAACATATGATCGAATCGAAAACTATTGAATGGGAAGCCATACCACAACGCGATACTCACTGCTGCCGGGCGCACAAATCAAACCAGAAAGCTCAGAAAGCAAACGCCAAAAAAGAAAAGAACCGAAACCGAACTCCCGATGAATCGATGAATAAAATTATCCTACCATCAAATACCATTAAACGGCGCAAAAAGAGCACAGAAAGAAACGAAAGAAAAGGAAAAACAGACACAGTGAACCGCTGTAAACGCTCCCCACGCCGGCAAGAGATGACAGATGATGTGCGAAGTTAGTTGTGGGTAGTGCGTTCCGGAGGAAAAATCCGCACAAGATGAGATTGTTTTAATTTGGAGGCCACTAATTTCCATTTCGATTATCGTGTACGTTTGGTGGTGCTTGCTTGAAGGAGAATTTCACACACATACACATACATTGGTTGTGTTGGGGTGAGCATTCTCAGCAGAATTTATGGTGCGATTAATTGCTGTAGATGGTATAATCAGCTTGGCTTAATTTTACTATAAGAAAGAAAAGTGCTAAAGTTCCAGTTCGTATTTTGTACACCAGGCGAAGTATAGAAGCGTTATGCTGCCGATGAAATAAACTTCGAAGTTTAACAAAATCTCGCTTAAAGACATCTTTAAACTCCAATGCCCTAATATAATCAATTAACACGTTTAGCAACACGCTCTAATATGTATCTCAATCGTATCATAACTTCAACAAACCATTTTGAAATCAATTTCCGTATGAAAACACCATTTACAGCCACCTCTTTGTCTCACAACCCCAAAAATCGGAGCACATTACACGAAAGGTAAAAGCAACGAAGGTTACCATCAGCCCCGGGAGAGGAAACACTTGAGAATTCCGTCTCGAAAGTCGAACCAACACCACAAAAAAAATAAATAAATCGACCATTTCCATCCCTTCCCTGAATGGGAAAGGAATGACACGGCTTATTCGTACCGTTCCTGTCACGCAGCACGTCTATTGCTTTGCTTCCCCGATCAATGCTTCTCTCTTGTCCGCGCGTGTGTGTGAGTGCGGGTGCTATCCACTCGCTCTGGCACAAAGGAAGCATCAAATCCCGACACTAAAACGAGAACAACAAAAAAAATATACATGTAAGCTTGTAAGGGCACAACGAAACACGGCATCCAACACACCGAGAACACAACAGCACCACCAAACCAACCAACCGCCGGGACTCGGCACTCCATTTGATATTCCAAACAAGATTATATTTTATGAGCTGCACACACAATGCACGTACGTAGCCAGTAGCGTGGCGCATCATCACCATCACCTCCCACAGCATCCGCCCAGGCAACAGCATCGCGGCCCCGCTGGAGTTTGTCGGCAAGGCGCATCTTCATTTCCATTAGCGTGTGTGTGTGTGTTGTCTGTGTGTTTGGTGGTCTCTGTTTTGCGCCTTTCTGTAAAAGAGAAACAGAATCATAGTGTAAGCCGACCGCTAAGCAACACCAATTTGCTTCTCACCTTACCACGTGACGGCCGACGGTGTGTTCGGAAATCCTTTCTCATATCGTTCACTTCTTGCTCTCAGCGATTTTTCTCACCAACCACTCATCGGATTTCCTGTGTGCGAAAGGTGATTGTGGATAGAAGAAGGAAAGAGGGGTGGAGGAAGAGGATGACAAGGGAAGTATTTGAAAGGTCAGCATCATGTTGTCTAATTGCCTTCCCAGTTTGCGAGATGGAATTTTTAACGTAGCGACCTTTTTGTTCCATCCTTTTTGTTTTGGTTTATTTATCTCACTATGAGATTGTCTCACCGCTCAGTCTCATCTCATTTTGGTAGATATGCCTAGCAAAACAGAGGAGCATAGATAGAACGATTAATGTGGTTTATAATTTCTTGCAACTTTATTATATTATAAATGTATACATGTATACACAAATGTAAAGACTATTATATGTGAAAATCAGTGTGAATGGATCGGTGTTAGGACACAGTTGATTGTGCCGAAACTACTTAATTATCTTAGTGACTTATCTTTTCTTTCGTGGCTGTAACATGCACGATCTCTCACCTGTAACAACAAATGAACTAACTCGGAACAAAAACTTCCCTCACGTGTTGTGGCCGAAACGCACACGAGAGAGCGAACGAATTCAAACTTCCCAGCTTGCCTTTACGCCTCCTGTGACGATGAGCTAATTTAATACACCCTCCTAGCAGGCGGACCGAAAATCCGTTTGATGTTTTGTCTGTAAATAAACAGCCAGTTTTCTTGCTCCTGCTCATCATGCGCAACGCAACACATACAGTGCGTGTTCGCCCCTGAAGGAAGTACAGTACTTACCGTAACGGTACGAAAACCTCTGTCTACCTTGAGAATAATACAAACATTGGACGTGATAAAGGGATACATATGGTTGATGAGAGTATTTTGCACAGGTTATTACAATATTTTCGTTCGTAATGAAATTCCTTCCTGTAACAGGACTATATGAACACAGCTTTTCGAAGTATAATTGTATTAAAAACCGTATTATCTTAGTGTGTCCAAACTCATATCCAGGAAACCATAATTCGAAGTAATATGTTCAACATGTCTAATAAAAATTCTCATTATTTGTGTTCTATTCAGCTTACTAACATACTTTAATGTTCAAAGGAGGGGTATTTCAGAATCTTTTCGTGCATAATTTTACGAATCGTGATATATAAATGACTCAACTGTATGGCATGCTATTATTTTGTGTTTTAGGAATTCTGTTTTTCCACAGAAATCGCATCTAGAGTGATTTACTAATTTCCAATCATACAATTTTTCTCTTGTTGTTGGCATCTTGTTGTTTATTCAAGCAAAATACTTGCTGCTCGCACATGACGATAGGTTATTATTGTTTATTTTACGCTAAATATTACTTCGGGCAGTAGTTTATTAACAAAACGAACAAAAAACCATAGTAACTGGGAAATAAACTAGGTAAAAAAAATATTTGGGGAAAATATGCTAATTTGCAAGACTTTAAAACTTGAGAAATGAATGTAGTAAGAGTCGATCGACACAATATTAATATAACAACTTTAAATGTTAAAGATATTGCTTTGTACTACAAAAAACACAAACTATTGCCCGAAGCCTGATATACGGAGCATGAGGCTTTGTTTTGTGATGGAGCAGGGAAAACACGTTGTGACCAGCATTGCCATTAATTCACCGTCCTTTACACCCTTACACTAGACTTACTTAAACCTCTCCTTAAAACTCTCCTTTTTCTCGCTATAACAATGGAGATATTGTAAGAAGGGGAAAAGGTTCTGTATCATTTCGCGTTTTAAGCTAAAGATTATGAGGATGATGGAAAATGACTCCCCAAAAAATGCTTCTTAGGGGTTTTTTTTTGCAACACACTTAAGGAAGGATTTTAAGAAGAAGCAAAAACGCCCCATAAAAATAATTAACAAAAATTTACGAAAACCATAACAAACACGACAAACGCAAAGAACAAAAAAGAAACATTAGGAAGCAAAACAAAAAAACGATCGCCAAAGGTCACAGGGCGAGAGTTTTAATTGTATTAGAAACGAATTAATCTCCATCAGCGCGGCGCGATGCGTAAGAAAGGTCCCCTCCCCGAACGGTAAGCGGCGAGTAATAAATATTGACAGCAGAAGTTGAACATTTTTGTGCGAAAATTATTAATTTACGTTCCACCGCACCGTTATGTTTCAAGCTTTTTTCATTTTCCATCTTTTTTGCAGAAGTCCTTGAGAATTGGTTAAGCGGTACCAAGTGTCTCGCGTTACATCATTTCCACCGCTGGAACATTCGCTTTGTGTTGGAGGGCTTGGGACTTTACGGTGCAGAAGCTCGTGCACCATTTTCTACCAAATTAACATCCACTGGTTTGGTTTTTGGGGTGGTATCTAATTTTCACCGTGTGCGCCTTCTACGCCCGATTGCCGCGCGTAGATACCGGGTCACAGCGCGCGCGGGATTAATCGGAGGAAAAATTAGACTGCCCGCGGGAAAAGTGGCGATCAGTGTCTGTCAGCGGCATTTTCCTAGAAGGATCCCCCTGGTGCGCGACCGGAAGGAAATGAAGATTAGGTCAACCATAGTAGCTCCTTCGGGAGAGAGAAAGGGAGGGAAAAAGAGAGTATAGAGAAACAGAGAAGGAAGAGCGAATTCAGAGGTGAAAAAGTCGCTAAAGCTAACAGAATGAGGCTCCTCCTCGGGTGGAATGTAGATTTGTTATCATCATCATCATCATCATCAGTGTATTATTACTATTATTATTGTGAAGCGTCATTAGGCAAATGGTAAAGCAGAGCGAATAAGGATAATGATTTTCTTTTCGGCTTTTTTTGTTACAAGTTTTGTTTTGAAACCTCGCGTCCCATGGTGTTCCCAACAACTCTCAACCAATTTCCCGCAATGCAATTCGATTGTAAAAAAACATTTTTTTTTGTTTTTTCTTCTATTCACACAGCCACACAGACGCGCACACACACACCATTTCCTTCGAAAGAAAAGGGACCGAAAATTCTGCAAATTTCGTTACAATATTTGGCAACTTCCGGTCACCGCAAACAAGAAAAAAAACAGCATGGCAGAGAGACGGTTTGTGCGAATCGAGGGATTAGAGGGTTTGAAATAAACAGAATGTGTGAAGAAAGCCTTGGGAGGATTCGTAGAACGATTTCGAAACCTGTTCGGCGAAGGTTACAAAACGGCACGCTTGTTAAATTATGTAAACCTTAAAAGGACAATTCTTTTTAAGCAAATGATGGTTGTTTTGTGTAGCGTTGGTGTTTGGGAATGTTATAAAGAATACAAGAGATTGTCCGCTAGTGCCACGCAAGTTACTTTCTGAAGTTACGTTCAAGTTACGTTCTGTTTTCAATCTCACGTCAAAATATCTTGTATATTTAATATAGTTGTGTTTGAAATATTGACAGTAACGCAAACCAATCGGTGTTATTTTACCATATAATCCAGTATGATAATAACTCTCGGCAAGGTGTTTTGATCTGTTCGAAAATTGATACTTAGATACTTAGATTAGAATACTTAGAGATATAGCTTAAATAATCTGAACATGAATATTATTAGAACTTTTTTAATTATAAGGTTAAAGGATAACATATAAAAAAACGAGTCGTTATAAACAAAACTCCACCAAGCAGCAGAACTCTAATAAATGTTTAATATACCTTCAGATACATTTCAATAACTAGAGTTTATCTAAATAGTTTTGTATGACTTTGTCTATAGTAACTAATTTTATAATTATGTCCCGGCCGTAGTTTTATTTTGGCAAGTTTAACTATGAGTAGAGTCTGTTGTCAGCAAAACAAGAACAACCATTAGCATCCTGGAGATCATTTGTATAGCTATCTGGTCGAGAACACTTTGAATCTTATGGTATGCCACAGCTTATAAACAATCAATTAGTACAATAAAAAAAGTCAAACCGTCTAAGAGTTAAAAGGCCACTGAAAAGAATCCGTGGTACACGTTATGGAACAGCGGCAGGAAAGCGAGGTATCCTAGACTTAATGTGTAAAATCTTCAAGTAGTTTATCTCAGCCCACGTTGCATGAGTATCTTTTGTATGCGTCCATCATATTTTCGTATCGTAAGGTTCTATAGTTGCATGCCTCGTATATGTCAGAAATACAATAAAACAGGTCTGAACACCCAATTGCATTTTTTCCTTACAAACTGCAATAGCTGTAGTGTATCAACTGCATGGCCATTGCATGCAATTTTATCTAATATTTGGAGTATTAAACTCGAGAAAGTTTGGCCTAAACCTGTTGGGCACTGATGGCAGACAGCAACAGTAATGAAATTTTCACAGAAAACATTAAATAAACTTAACTATGTCGATGGTGAAAGACTGTAAAACATCGGTATATTCATTTAATGTTAAAAGATAAAGCCCCTTTGATGCTTTTTTGTAAACAAGCAGACATAGAAGAGCTGACAAACATGCCGCATCTTAACAATTGCAGCAGATAAAATAATCATTACATATTACTGTAGATAACACCACATATCACAGGGATATCAATATAATGAAGAACAAATACTCTTTAAACAAAACATAACAGTTTTGAACCAAAACTTGTGCATCAACATCCTCATAGTATTAATTAAACTCAGTTCATTCGTGACGCGAACAAAACCTTTAATGTTTCAATATAACAGCACAACGATATCTACACCCTTTTTCAAGTTAAATCCTGCCCCGCTTACCAGTCCGTTTTTTCTAAAATCCGAAAGACAAAACAAAACCAAGCAGTAAGAGTCTAGGTACAACCCAAATAGCGTCGAAGTTGGAAGGAAAACTTGGAAGCAATCGGACGAAAAAAAAAATGAATCCGGAAGACCCATTCCGGATGCTTTGCAATGATTCCGTTATATATTTCTCCACTTGCCCTCTATCTGTCCGTCGCCCATTCGCAGAGGCAGAGTCCCATTGCACGTTGTTTGTTCATTGATTTTCTTTTCGCCTCTTATCACACTCCTCTTCAGGGCTAGCGTCCCCGTTCCCGAGCGGGAAACATTTTGGCTCAAACCAGAATCTTTCGTATCCCTTTTGATACACTTTGCA
The DNA here is from genome assembly GCA_002091835.1 of Anopheles maculatus. NCBI lineage: Eukaryota > Metazoa > Arthropoda > Insecta > Diptera > Culicidae > Anopheles > Anopheles maculatus. Next base: position 221,411 of record KZ061688.1, on the reverse strand, counting down.
CGTGCTGGCTCTCTCGTTCTTACTTACTATAATAGCCTCAACCCTCCGGCAGCAGATCCGGAGTGTCCACCATCCGGAAACAAGATCCACTGCAGGAAGATTTCTTGGGTAATTGTGTTCTTTTTTTTGTTTTCCTTGGGTTACTCCTTCCGTCAAAATAAAATTACAAATTATAGCATAAGGACACACAATGGGGGCCACGAGCCACGACTACGGCAGACGCGGCATTACCGTTGTGACATACTGCTCAACAACATCGTGGGATGGGAATGACTATGAAACGAAACGGGAGGCGGAATCGAAGGCCAAAAACGACGTAACAAATTACGCTTTCCACTTCCTTAGTGTGGTGGGGGTAAAGCAAACAAAGCTAGTTCCATAATTTAAAAAGATACATCATATCTACTGCTTTCTACCGCAACAACTCGAGCCATGAAATCTGTTGCCAAATTTCAATGTGTAAGCGTGGCGTGTGTGTGGCGCGCGTGAGATAATATCCTCGGAATTGGCAGACAAGCCACACTGCTAATGTCAGCTAAACCTATCATTTTTATGTTGCTTCCTTCCTTTCTTGTGGTGGTGTGTAAAGGGCAAAAGGATGGATGATAAGTATGTTTTCCTCGGAACAAGATTATCATCCGTCTCATCGTAGTTGCTTTCATGATGGAGCAGCAGTATGACCTCGCACGAACTGTTGCCTCTATGTTGGTTTTAGTTTTTGGCTGTATCCCCAATAGGGACGCTACAACTAGCTTGTGAGATGATAAAATCTGAACGCTATAGTTCTGTTAAAATAACATCAACATTCTAAAATTATTGAACCACGTTACGAAACGTCTTAAAGTTTGTGGGACAAAAAAAACCGACCCTAACCCCGACCGGAAACTTCGACAAGCGCAATTCAGGTGGAAAGTAGAAAATGCTTATCAAATTCTTTCGCTTCGTCTAGCCGCCTCGAACTAATCGTTAAATGGCTTGTCAAACTCAGTGTTTTCCCCGGTTTGTCGGTTCTTCCGTAACACAGGAAAATCTACCCATCGTTGCTATTTTCATACCGCGCACAACACATACTGGCTGATTGAGATTGGTCGCAAGCACACGCTGGCGAATAAGGTGAACTCTGTATTGATCAGTAGCATCGATACCGCATCGGTACACTCTTGATAGAGCAGGTGTACAAGGAACAAGGACGTACGATACATTTCAAGTACCTTTCATCGGCATACATTCAGCATGATTGTTTCCCTAAAAATAAGAAAAGAGCACGTTAAACGATAAAGTAGTAAAAATAAACATTCGATTGCTAAATACATTACCCAATAAAAAGAGCTGTTGTTGATCAATTAAATACAATTGATGAAGTGATTCGAATTGTTATTTAAATTGCCTAAGAGAAGAGCAATAAAAGAGCGCACAAAATAAAAAGATCCAATGATAACGTGAGAGATAACCTCATTTGCACAAACACACGCACGTCGTAAGCAGCACTAATCTATGGACCAATAAATAGCGTTCCGATTCCTTGTTCCGACTGCGTTCCAATAATTAGCAAACCCTGCGGCGTCGTGCCTGTTGTAATGTTCTTGGGAGGGTAGTAGCAAATAAAAGTGATCAGACGATACATGAAGCAATCCTTCGTCGAAACAGCCAATTGCCAGCCAATTTCCAGACTCTTTCTCTTTCATAATCCACCATAACCTATCATCCTTGCGCATCACGCCCGTTGTCGTCGCAAAAGCTATCCTGGTTCTTCCGCTATAAACTCAGATATAGAAACATAGCGCACACACACACACGTATTATCGTGATCATCATGACGAGTAGTTTGTGATTACTTCGACACTGGAGGCATACACGCACATACATACACCCCCCCCCAGTGGAGGGTGTCTTTCTCTCACCCTTCCCGACGCTTTTTCCGACAGCAAGAAAATGAAATGGATCTCCTTCCACTCGCATGAAGGGGATGGTTCGCTCACAGCTTTCCTTTTCGCTTGTCCTAGTAGTCTCCGGCCTAGTGTGATTGCTGCCAATCCGAAACACACACACACACATCTAGACAACGGATCGACCTCGGTACTTCCTGGGAAATTGTGGAAGCACAAACACATAAGTTTTAGTTGCGTTTTGGTCGTCGCTTGGTTTGGAGGCGCCTTTGTCATCGTTGTGTCAGCGTCTCGTCGTAGCCCGGTGATGTCGTTTGCCGTCGTTCGTTGCCAAGAGTTTAAATCACCACCTCCGCACCGTGCTGACTTCGGGGAGGGCCTCCGTTTCTTTGTGCCGGCAGTATTGCGCACCACACAGTGCGATACGAAATGCTATCGATTTATCTATTTTTACTATATGTGCTGAAATTAAAAGTATTAAGCAATTAGGTTTATTTGGAAGAGGCAAGAATTAAACAACAAATTCTTGAAAGATAAGAATATATCAATGTAACACTTGGCTGATTACAAAACAAATAATCGTTACGCACTGTACTGTACGCTTGGACAATCTTTGCCCGATTCGTAAGGTCTTCTCCATTCGGGAAATGCTGATGGTTTCGAGCGCTACGACAGAAGAGTCCACCATCCCCGGCAGCTTATCGTAGTACAGGGGGGTTAGTGGCTTGAGTGTGGCGCGTCAGAAGAGCTCGTTTTTCCATTTTCCTCGTAATAGCACAAACTCTCTTCCCTTCTTCCATCCCCCCATCAGCTTGCCACCCTAAGGCAATCCTGCCGCCTCCCTTAAGCATGGCTACCATCACATCATTGACATTCTGTTGCGTCGTCTCCATCGTCGCCATCGTTGGGTGCTTTCGTCGGGATACGCTCCTCACCGTAGGTGGTTGTAGGGTGGGCGGCGGTTTCGGTATTTTGCTCCCGATTTTGGCCCTTTCTTTTCCCTTTGTTCCTTCTGTATGTGCGAGCTTGTATGTGTATGTTTACTTGCCAAGTGAGCCTTGCCGTGAGAAGCAGCTTGTTTCAGGGGGTGGAAAAAACGGAAGGAAGGTCACACACATAGACAACATTAAAAACGTCCGGGGCGGATGGATGGTGCGCGGTTGGCAGAACGATTGCTGCCAGTGTTTTGTAGATTTTCATTTATTTTCACAAACATATTTGCAACTAAATCATCGGCTAGCCTGTCGGTGCCTTTTTGCCTGGTGCCTTCTTGTTGGCGTCGGTTCGCTGCTGGAACACGAGGAACAGAACATGGTTTTTATATTACCTGACGCCGGGCTTGGTAATTTACATTATTCAAAATGAGATGCTAGTTGAGGGAAGCATTGTACAAATAATGTATCAAAGTTGTCACATGCTTCGAAGCTTTTTTTTGCTTTTTAGAAGTATACGAAGAAGGCAAACGATTTACTTATCGATTAACACGCTTCCAACAATCACTTCAAATCACTTCCCCAAAAAGGACGAACGGGGAAACAAGTCGTTTAGTTGTCGGCAGTATCTGTGGCTTTCATCGTGCGGGCCTTCTTTCGCTTATCAACGAATGACCCCCACCGTATCCCATTGATTGACTGACAAGCAATGAAATCAGTTCCATTTAAACAATATCATGTGCAAACTTGCAATCCCGCCTGTAGTGCTGTGCTACCACAATGAACCCTCCGATGACGATCGAAAGCCAAAGTATCACGCAATCATGTTTACTGTACTTATGTCGCCTCTCCAGAAAGGCCCTTTACCCTTTTTTTAAAAGAAGGTTTCCCACTCACATTCTTCTTACAGGGGCAGTATCGAATGTTTTCCGACGGGTCAAACATACGGCGCGCATAGGAAATTGGAGGAATATGGAATTTTGCCGGCTTTTTTTCTGAGCGATGTACACTCGCTACCCAAACACATCCGGCCCCTCTTGGCACGGAGAGACACCGAGAACGTGCTCTTTGTGGCGTTTTTGATTTTCCACTACCCTAGAATGGTGTTTTCCCTGGGAAACGGTAAACCCCTCTCCGGAGGGTGATTGTCCTTAAGGGACAATGGCAGCAGTCAAGTGAGAGGGGTGCTATTTGAATGTTAACGGGGATGGTATGTACGTCTTGCCTTTTCTTGCCTTTCGCTCTTTCTTCGTGCAGAGAGAGAGAGAGAGAGAGCACGCGCGTAAAAGTCATCTTCATTAAGGAGAAATTGTAGGAACAACAAATGTATCGAACCTTTTGTTAATTCCATTTTTCGAACTGGCTTTACATCAACGTTCGTAAACGGTTGTGCACGACTCGGAACCCCAGGATGTTCAGCAACCCTGGTGGTTAATTGTTTTCGTAAAGTCATTAAGCAAAGCACGGGACATACCCCAAAGAAAAACAAAAATCTGTTGGCCTTCAGACGAAGCAAAAATATATGGTAACTTTTTTGCTTTGTGTGTAGTGTGCTAAAAATACACCAACCAACATGGTAAACAATGCAAAATGGTTCCAAAAATATGTCCCCCAGTAGGCGGAAGTATTAAAAATAGTTTTCCAACCGTATCGTACGGATACTTATTCGTTTCGTTTTTCTGTCTTGAAGAATCATTTGCAGTGTTTGTGGGTGATATTTTTCACATATTCTTGATTGAATGTTTTCTTCTTGGGTACGTTTATTACCAGTTGATTATGGTGCTTTCAACCCACAAGAGAAATAAGAACAAATTACAAATTTTACTTCCTTTCCCGGACAGGGTTCACTATAGAAACCTACAAGCACCATCTAAAGTAACGGAAAACCCGACAAACACATTTTCCGATGCAGAAAAAAAAATTTCTTTCTTCATCTAATAACAAAAATAATAATAAAGAAAAGATGCATGACTGAGAGCTATCTGTCGCGGCACTCCACACCACACCCGTCCAAATTCTTCAAACCTTCAAACACACCCGAACTCTATAGGAACCAAACGTGCAGGGGGAAACTGAATGGAGAAGCGCAACAACAACAAAAATTGCAACTTACGCCTGACGAGATGGAAATCAACCTCTCGCTTTCCCGTGCCAGGCGAATCCATCTCATGTTACTACTACTAACCCAGCCGCTGGTTGTTGTGGAAAATCATGATTAAGTAAAATAGGAAAGGAACCCTCGCTTCCCCCTTATTTGGTTTCTCCCATTACCTGCAAAACGTAGGCACATACACAAACATACAGTGAAGATCCGTACTGCCTACGCAAAACAGTGAGACAAGAGTTTGATGCTCCAAAACAATTCATCATAGGGAAAAAGTTCTCACAAAACAGAAGTGAAAGCAAAGTTTTTCTCCTGCTTCGACGTTAAAGTTGGTACATCCTCTTTCTAGAGACGGGTGGGTCAGACGGTGGGTGGTGTGCTGATTAAGCGGCAAGAACAGTTGGCAACAATGGTTAATGCGACGGAAAAAAACACAGGATGAGTAGAGCAAAGAATGGTGCTTGAGTTTGGCATTTTAGAAATCCGGTAAGCAAACGATTTCTTCTGGGTTTGGGACGTGTGTACGACATGATAGGCTTTGTATGAAATGTCACTTCAAACGCACGTTAAGAAGAGTGTTGACACAAAATTTAAAATAAAAGAGGAAAGAAAAAGTTTAGAAATTATAAAGATAAAGGATCCTGTGTTCAAGAAGTAAAGAAAGGATTAAAGACATTAACAAAATGGTTCCAACTATAACAAACTTAAGCTCAAACAACAACAAAAAACCATACTGAAAAATATATGAAAATGTGCACACATTTTGTATCAGAAAGAATGTTAAACAAATTAATCAAGTTATCTTGATAATACGGGCGTGGCGAAAAACGAACGATGAAAAACGATGAAAAAAGACGTTGTATTTAATTCATTTTACTTACAAAACCTTTTCACATCACATCTGTAACTTGAGCTTTCAATTTAATCGTTTTTTTATTTAAAATTTCACCAAAACTTAACTAAAACTGCTTTATTTCAATTACTTATACTTGTAAGTATAGTTACATGTTCTTATATACCATTATGAATCTTGCGCTGATACCTCTTCTCATATTAATTCGTCAGTATTGCTGTTCACTTCTTAAACGTTAATAATTTATTATAAATTTACATTAAACATCAATAAGTTCGAATACAAATTTGCAATGTTGTGTAGGTGCATACCATGTGCATTTTGTGAATCTGTGTCATCTTTTGCCCCATATATGCTTGATAATTCAAGACATTTCACTGTCATTTGTTTTTAGTTTACTACACGTCATGAAGCAGTTGCGCGATATCATTATAAAGTTATTCAGGAGAAATGAGCCACCTGGCGACATATTCCGGTGATTGAAATCACTCGGGGTGAAACCCAATTTCATCTATACCATCATCCGTTGGTACCAGGGGACATACTCTACCATCGATCGGATGTTGTTTTGGGCGGCCGCAATCGGCGAGAACGTCAACGACCATCAAAGGAGCGGATTTGTCGAAAAAAGAATCGCTCGATCCTAAAGATCACTGGTGACCTGAATGTATCGGTGGAAACTGTCCAAAACATCATGACTAAGGTTCACGGGGTATCTTAGGCTACAACTAGGAACAAGCTGGACAGAGCTAAAGTGATACTATCACGTCACGCAGGTCAAGAATTTGTGTATTAGGACGAGACTTTGTAACTTTTTGTTCTCCAACAACCGCACAACATGCAAAACGATCGGCTATAGGTACCGAATATCCTCCCGTCCCAGAACAACATCTTGCAGTTTCAGGGTGCGGCATCGTGGATGGTTTGAGAGACTATATCCCGGCGCGGAAAGCTCCCTCTGGTGTTTATCGATGAAAAAACCTCAAAATAATCGCCAAGGAATGCAAGACTGAGATTGTAGAGAAGGTTGGTTGTTGCCCCGGCATTTCGGAAACTCTACGGATACGATCATTACGTATTTCAACAATACGACACACCGGTCCACACGGCGAACATCCTCCAAGCGTGGTGTTGGACCGATTTTCCGATTTTCTCGAGAATATTTTGTGACCTCCCAGCTTCCCGCACCTTTATCTTCTGGATTTTTTCAATGGTCGTACATGTTGGTCAAGCACAGTGAACATCTTGTGAGCAATAGTGACGAATCAGAACAACTGCTGACCATGATTTGAGACGAGATGCCGAAGAACCAACTGCTTTAAGTACAAAAATAAATAAAAGGGGATATCTGGAGTTTTCAATTTTTTACATTTAAAGTTTATTCGAACATATTGAACACCCTGTAAGTACTTTCTCAATTATCAGTGGTAATTGGAGTCTGAGCAGGAATATAAATCTAAAGTCGTCACTAGGGAAATTTTTGTTAATGTTCTTTTTAGCATCATTTCTGATAATAGGTTGATGAGGAATGTTCTATACCCTCAGTCTTGTTTTAGTGAGAAATTATGTTATTATATTAAATTAACGTTTGAGCAGAGCTTCGTAGTGTTGAAACGTTCAAAGCAATAGGTAAAACAATATGTTTAATTAGTCTATTTTTTTAATTCATGTAGATCGACCGAAGTTTATTTAGAAAAAGATCTCTCTCTTTCTCTCTGCAACGTTTTACTTCTATAAAAAATCCCAAAATATCGATTGATGATACCAAACAAAAAGACAAGATGAAAAAGAAGTCATTCCACTTCCGGGCTCTCGCGTACAACGTCACACGCAAACACACCGGAAACGGTTGTGCATTTAAAACGCCTTTAAAGCACAAAAGCGATAGTACAAGCCTCCTCTAGCGCATCCCAACATTGCCCTCGACATTGACCTTTTGGTTCAGGTTTAGTAAATGTTCTACCTTTTCCTTTTTGTCTGGCAGTTGCACAGGAAGTGTCCATCGTTTGAGTACCATCCGTACAAACGAATCGGATGAGCACAACGACAAAACAAATGCACATTTGTGCACCCCGCGTCTCCACACTTCTACCGGAACGCGCGAATGCACCGAATGGATGCTCATCAAGCCCGCCGTCAAGATGCAAATGAGCCGAAATAAGAAATGACAGGAAAAAATCGAAGCAGAATCGAATGTGATCGACCTTCTTTTCGGTGTGTGTGTGTGTGGTTTGCGATCTGTGAAACAAAGGGAAACAAGAGCTGGGGGGAGCTATAGGAAGGCATTAATCTTGCTGTCATTCGTTCGTGTTGGTTCTGTCGCTCTCTCGCGCTCTCGGTGTACGTGGCGCGTACTTACGTATGTTTGTGGGCACAACACGCGTCTTCTAGAGCGTCATGTTCGGTGGTTATGTTTATGAGCGCTATAAAAATCGTCACCGAGTCGTCGTTTCGTTGTTGTTTTCCACCAGCGCTCGCTGGAAACGAAGACAAATTATTGTGCTGCCTCGTTCGGTAAGAAAAAAAAAAGCAAATGTAATAATAAGAGCTGTCCAAGGGAGAAGCGAATAAATTAGATACAATCGTGTGTTTGTCAGTAGGCATGCGGATGAAACTGTTCCTTCACACACGACAAAGAACTGGACAATCATGTGTCGCATTAGAGAACGCGTATGTAGCGTTAAAGTTGTGGTCCTCCCCTAAATCGATCAAAATTAATCAAAATGCAATCGATTATTCTACGAAAACTTCCCCAGTGGATGAGCTTTTAATGTTTAAATTCCGAAAAGTTTTGTGCAAAATTAATTTAACACATGAATTCCCGTTCTATTGGATCTTTTTTCTTACCCTGGAAATCTGTTTTACTCTTTAACGTATACTAAATGCCCACAAGAAGAGAAATCAATCAAAGTAGGCACAAGATGAAACCCGATAACACCAAGATTTCTTAGAACGCAACACCCAGCTACTGTAGGCGATTGGGGCGGGGAGGGGGATGTTATCTACAGCAACAAACAAATGGTCTAGAGAGTGAGAGAGCCGCGTCTTCTAGAGCGTCATGTTCGGTGGTTATGTTTATGAGCGCTATAAAAATCGTCACCGAGTCGTCGTTTCGTTGTTGTTTTCCACCAGCGCTCGCTGGAAACGAAGACAAATTATTGTGCTGCCTCGTTCGGTAAGAAAAAAAGCAAATGTAATAATAAGAGCTGTCCAAGGGAGAAGCGAATAAATTAGATACAATCGTGTGTTTGTCAGTAGGCATGCGGATGAAACTGTTCCTTCACACACGACAAAGAACTGGACAATCATGTGTCGCATTAGAGAATGCGACTGTATGTAGCGTTAAAGCTGTGGTCCTCCCCTAAATCGATCAAAATTAATCAAAATGCAATCGATTATTCTACGAAAACTTCCCCAGTGGATGAGCTTTTAATGTTTAAATTCCGAAAAGTTTTGTGCAAAATTAATTTAACACATGAATTCCCGTTCTATTGGATCTTTTTTCTTACCCTGGAAATCTGTTTTACTCTTTAACGTATACTAAATGCCCACAAGAAGAGAAATCAATCAAAGTAGGCACAAGATGAAACCCGATAACACCAAGATTTCTTAGAACGCAACACCCAGCTACTGTAGGCGATTGGGGCGGGGAGGGGGATGTTATCTACAGCAACAAACAAATGGTCTAGAGAGTGAGAGAGCAGCGCATAATTATCATTTTCCCGCGCGCGCACACGTTCAAATCGGACCGCGTACTCAATCAATTAGGGATGGACTGGAAAACGATAAACGGTTTCGCTCTTTCAACCCCGCGCGCGCACCAAGCAGCTAGCAGCTTTACCATGACGGAAAATTAACATTTGCCTCCGCCGCACTCGCAGCACACGCACATACACACTGTGGCTTGCCCGGTCGTTACCCACGACCGGTTTTCGTTCGCCTTGGCGTGTGTGTCATCCAATTTGTCGCGTAGCTTTACGGTGAGGTGACCTTTTTCCCGCGATATTATTCCCCCTTCGACGCCTGCTAAACGCGGCTGTAGGAGAGCGCAACGACGGAAGGCGATGGTGGAAGGGGAGGAAAGCATTCTTCAAGCACGCTTGAAATTAATTTTACGCCACACCACTATACGCCTCGCGGGGCCACGTGCGATGGTGGTGCGTTGTTTGTGAGAGGTTTGCCACCGACACAATGCGTGTGTCAGGTATATCGAGAGAGAGAGAGTGCATAAGTTCTTATGATGCGCTAAGAACCCATCTCCTCATCTGCTGTGGTGTCCGAGCGGTTAAGGAGATGGACTTGAAATCCATTGGGTTCTACCCGCACAGGTTCGAATCCTGTCTACAGCGTCACGATCTCTTTTTTACTCAGTGCAAATACCTTACGGAAGTGTTGTTGTTAAGAAGGAGAGAGACGACTGCATCCTTTTTGTTAGCGTTATAAAACGATTCCATTAACTCTCAAAATCATTCTAAAAAATAGTAAATTCTCCATACACCCCTTTCGAGTACTTAACCGTGATTTAGCTGTTTGACAGCTTCGCTACAAGTAAACAAAGAAAATCGGGTGTTTATCTCATTCTAAATTTGCTTTCATATCAAGTTATTTAAGTTCATTACGTGCCTCCCTCGTCAGAGACAGCACTAACCTGACCCCCCATCATCATCATCATCATCATCCATGTCAGTAATCGATTTTTGGCATACAAACACACGCACACGCGCTTAATATGCAAACGATGGACAGCGCTATCAAGCCACCAAACCGTTTCTTTATTTCCATCCTGTACATAGTTTTAAGGATTCATGAACCATTGTTTTAATTTAATCTGGACCGAGCCAACGAACGGGCCCTCTCTTTTTGCCCAAATTTCCTTCCCGTTTAAAGGCAACACACAATGGTTGATTAGCGGAGCCAAATGGAGCTTGTTTGCTTTATTGAATGGCATCATATTCCCTGTGCCAAACGAATTACGAATTACCGCGTGTACGCGTTGTGGCGGCAGGCGGCATCGTAATGAAGTTCCATTGGGTAAACCAATATTCATAGGAGACCATTTTGATGCGGTATGTTTAACGCATACCAAACGAGAAGAGAGCGCAAAATGGTCTTCCAGCATTTCAGGCAACGATGCAAAAGGGGTGGTATGCGTGTAGCTCGAAAAGCATCATGCTATTATGCGTGTAACGTTAGCAGTCGTACGCTGTGGTATTGTAGGTTGTTGGGCAACGCACACTCACACATGGCGCCGTGGCTTAGTTGGTTAAAGCGCCTGTCTAGTAAACAGGAGATCGTGAGTTCGAATCTCGCCGGAGCCTAAGGAGTTTGACTATGAATGTGAAACAAATTCCCATAACTTTTTTTCCATCATCAGCAGCTGAAGAAACAATAAACGCAACGACCTTAAACTTCACAATATGATTGAAACAGTCAAATGAAATGCCATATAAATATTTAACGTGTTTTACAAGTACTTTTAGCATATTCTACGATGAAATAAATAACATATGCAGCATATCATTTGAAAGAAGAAGATAAGCATAATTGTGCTATCTTTGTTCAAATGAGTTCGAGGAAATATTTGAAAACCAATAGTATGTGCGTTTACCAATAACAGAGAGATGTGATCAAAGGTACAATAGTTATTTCTAGTTTCATTCAATGTGTAATGTCAACGATCTAGGTGTTATTTTGCTATCACTTATACGGATATCTTCATCATTATCTGGAATTATGTAATGTAGCTAACTGTGGGAATAAATGTATACGAATATACGATTGATGTGGATTATATTAATGAAATATAGATATTTCACGATATACAAGCTATCAATCGGGAGTAAAAATCCGAAACCATTATGTATATCAAATGTTATTCATATGTGTGTACATGTGCAAAATAGATTTGTTTAAAATTAAAATATGTTTCAATCTAATGTCAAAACTAACATATTTAGAATTGTTTCATACTGATATTGTAACCAAATGGCAGAAATGTCATAAGCATATTGCGTAAACAAACATTAGCTTACTCCGGATTCGCATACATATTCGAGAGTGTGGTGTAGAAAAGGTATACGTGAGTGGATGATTATGGAGAACAACTTCGGCATAAAAAACCTAAAAAAGATTTCCTCATCTGGAAGAGAAGCATCCATCTTCCATAGGCTCCGGCGAGATTCGAACTCACGATCTCCTGTTTACTAGACAGGCGCTTTAACCAACTAAGCCACGGCGCCACACATCCGCCTCCGATCTCATTGCTTTACACAAACTCTGTCACTTCGACACATACAATCCCACCAATTTGAGCAACACAGTCCAAAGAGCAGCTTATGCCTACCATTTCGCATTGAACATTGATAAAAAGTGATTAATTTAGAGTTGAATAAACGTTGAAATGTTATTCTACTGACCACACCATTTTTTAAGCCTTGCAATTTTATGCAACTTATAAATGCAACTAGAAGAGAGTAACATAAACTGTAACAAATCGTATCATGTATAATAAATAAGTTTGTTGCACTTCATTGAATCTAACTCAATACATTCCAAAGTTTTGAAATAATATTTTTTTAGACTGCACTAGTTTGCGCATTGCAATCAAATAGAGAATTGGGCAACCCCTGCACACAACTGGCGCCGTGGCTTAGTTGGTTAAAGCGCCTGTCTAGTAAACAGGAGATCGTGAGTTCGAATCTCGCCGGAGCCTACACATCCCCCCATTGCACACTCGCAGAGAAGCGCGGATGAAAATTCTTTTTTCTCTTCTCCCTAAACAAAATGCTTTTGTTACACCGCATCACTTTTAATCATTTCAACATTGGGTAGCAGCTACCTCAATGTGTAGAATCTTCTAGTTCTAAAATGTATTCTCCCATTTTCTAGCTCCAAGTGAGCCGGCCTTGATCTTCCCCACGTGTTGGTTTTAATCACACACTCTTGTACAACGATCGTGTAAAAGGACACTGCAACCAAACTTAACGTAGGACAGTAACACCCATAACCTAGAAAAATTCACAGCTGCTACTACGACCGCCGTGCACTCTTTTACCGTCAAGCTTTATTCATCTTCACCATAACCCCGTAATGTCGGGCATCAAAAAAAGAAGCAAAATATCGAAATCCTTTTTTCTTCTCTCTGCCCGTTTGGATCCACCATCCTCTTCCCTTCCTTGCTTTTCCCACTCGCGTCCGGTTAGCGTTGCAAAGAACTTCTCTTTTTCCAATTTATTTCATCCACCACCGTGTCGTCGTCTGCCGGTTGAGAAGGTCAAGCAACGGTTGACGCACGGTTCCACACAACCACCACACGAAGAGCAAGAAGCTCGACAGAACTTTTACCCAAAGCGCAACACCAACGTGCCACAGGAAAGAACGCTGAAAAGTGCAGGATGTTGCAGGAGCGGGTTGTTGTGTGGATGCTTTGAAACGAGATCGTGAGACGGAAACCACCAGGTCTTTGCTTGCTGCCATCATCTCTCGCGCAGAGTGTGTTCGGATGTTTCGGTTTCGCGAACTTCTACGGGTGAACAAACCAGACACACCAGCAGACAACGTGAAACACTAGCCCTCCCGGACCGCCGCTGCTACACACCGCTTCTCAAGATGCCGGGACAGACGACGGGCGGCGTGTGCCAGTGGAGCAAATCAGAAGACTCAGCGAGAAGAAGCTTCACTTCCGATGGAACGGACGAACGACAAAACACGCAGGACGCACACAACAAATCGTCATGTGGTGCTGCGCGCAGGTGGTGGAAGATGAAGATTTTGGAAGAGCTAACCGATCCACAAGAATTTCATCCGACTGCAACGACAACGATACACACGGTAACACGAGCGCGCCGGGAAGCTGCAAGTGGGGAATTGCTGCAGCATCAAGGGACTCGGCGAACAACAATTCTCACGTACCCACCAAACTTGTGTGCACCTGTTGTGTGGAGTTCATTCTATCGGTCCTTCTCCTCCGTCTGGGTTGATCATTTTCGTTGAAATGATGTCAATTACATGATGGGTCGTTCCGAACGTTTCACCGTAACGAAGACGATGGTTGGATTTTGGAGCAAGATTTGTTTGTTAATCACATGAGATGATATTTTGATGAACTCCAATGTATTTTTAAATGTATATTTTGTAGCTATGTTGAATTATTTCGTAGCTGTAGAACAACTATGTGACCCTTTATTTAAGTCAACTTAAAAAAAAAAGAATTCCAATAGAAAAATTGAAGGTAAAGAATGGACTTTCAAGGGGTTTATTTAGTAAAAGCTACTGACCATAGCAGTACAAGGCGAAGATCGAACACGTAAAGGAGACTATGAGGACTTCAGCTTGAAGATCAGTCTCCTCCTTCTGTTTAAGCAGTTAAAGCGCAATAGGAAACACATCCCGATGGTAGCATTTGTTAAATTCAACAGAAGTAAGAGAAATGAGATTACGTTTGATAATACTGGTGGCGATTGACGGCGACAAAATGTTCTCGGCTCCGAAGACGAACGAGAATGAGAGAGATACGACAGTAACATGTACAAGGATCTAGCCGTCAAAATATCCTTCCGTCTCTCTAGTGAAAAAAGTGCTTGCTGCTCGAAGCAAGCACCTAATTTTGTGTCACAATTCAAATTTTGTATGGAAAAATTGGGGGCTTTGCTTACAAAATTATTGGGATTTTGAGGGCAATTGCTGGAAATGTCTGCGGGGATAGAGTGAAGAAGATACTCGACAATCCAGACATTGCTGAACGAGCGACTAACGGGTCTCAAGAACATATTTTTTGACATTAAACCCGTCTTGGATGGGAATTTTTTTCCGTTGGCCCCAATTGGAGGACATTTGCCCAATCGTTGTTTGCTCAAGACAAAGTTTAGAAGCAAAACTTTAGATGTCAATATATAAAGTGATGCAAAATACTAAATTACAAGTCGTAATCCTTTTATTCTACAGTGCACAATCGTCACTAATATGACATCCAAAGCATTATCTTAACAATGTTACATCCGAGTGCTTTAAAAGTCAGACAAGCTGATTGGTCGAGTGATTTAAAAACAATCGCAGAAAACGTCAAGACACTGCCAGGAACATTGCTGCTTAAAGAAGCTTGTACACATCAGAACGAATCCAGCCTGATGCAAGCAAACAATCAAATTTAACAACAAACCCCTTTACCACACACCATAAAGCACCAGTGCATAAAAAGAAACCACTTTCCGTCACCTCGTTAAGGATGTCTTATCGAGCGATTCGTGTCCATTTTCTTTGGCCAAGTCTAAATTGCCTATGTCGGCATTTTTCAACCCTGTCCGTGCGGGTGGTATGATTTCCTTTTGTGCAGCGTCAATTGCATTATACAACTAACAAAGAGCAACCTTCATAACACTAAACTTTTCTTAAGGGTAGAATACTAACCAACGAACAACAAAAAAAAAAGGAAAGCTGTCGTAATCAACCTTAGGTCTTACCCACAATAAAACAGATTTTTGTTTTCGGCCACTGTCGGTCACCATTTCAGCCACCCTTGCTTGCCACAATCACAATTGCTACCATCACCCCGCCCCGGGGTCTAAATGGGTGAAAAGTGTTACGGCATGCGAACCGTCACCTAAAAAGACAGACACATCACTAATCAGTACAGGACGAGCGAAACGCTAGTAAGATTTTGTCCCAAAAGGGCCAGAATTGTACAATTGAGATGAAAAGGACACCAAAGCACCTGAAAACTACCCTACCATTAAGCTGCTGAATGACACAAAGGAAAAACCGGAGATCACAGCGTAAGGGTTACAGCCGTAAAGGACACAGATACAGATCCCTTTGGGGTGTGTCTGTGTGTGCAATAAACCAACGAAATGGGACGCTTTTCCGGATAACAACAAGGTACTGTAAGGATAGGCGGTATATACAAGACTGGGGCCCATAAATCCTTCTCGTTTTAATCCAAATAAGGCGTTAATAAGATGGCTACCTTCTTCGGAACACATGTATACCACGTGTCACGTTCTCGTTTTGTGTGCTTCTACGTTACGCCGTTATCGATTCTGGATGATAGCATCCCAAATTCTTCGAGCGGCAGCAATAAGAAAATAAGCCCGTCCAAACATTCACCATCCATCCAGGACATCGATCGCATGTAACACCTGCTGATGACATGATGCACCAAGATTTTAGTACCATCTGGCGCAACTTCTGGTTCTGGGGTTTGTGTTGAGAAGCAGCTCCCGGTCACAAACTGTCGCTGCACAATTAACCATCCACACACGCACAGTACAACAGGTGTTACTGTAGGTGATGCGATGTCCCCTCAAAACGTCCCATTTTTTGGAGCCTCCTCGCGTTGCTGCTCCGCAGGCCTTTCACTCTCATCTCCCAGCCGGGTGCTTAAAAAACAGAGATCATGTCATCTTCGTCGGCTTGTGGAGAACTCTGTGTCGCAACCCGATGTTCTTAACATGCAAATTATAGGCCCGTACGCGTGCACCACCGGCTCAAACTCTCGGTAGATCGTTCGATGACAGCTTGCTAATGAGACGGTCCGGAAGGTTTCATCGAGATTACTTACACTTTTCAACTAAATGGTGCCTTTGTGGCCTTCGGAACATTCACCAGATGCACGCGACACACGCTTTGTGGTAATACCTTCACATCACTTACCTACAAGAATTGTGATAAAACATTGTATGAATAACATAATTTAGATGCACAAAACTTTCAAAAATAATACTGTACCAAAATAATGGCGATGCTTCCAATTCCGGGAATCACACCTCTACACAGCACGAACAGCCTTGCTTCATTTTTCACAACACACACGGGCAGCACACATATTTAATAGATCTTGCACAAGTTTTTAGCATAGTTTTAAACACAAAATTACATTAAAAATGGTTAAAAATTCATTCGAACGCTCGAATTCGAAGCCACCGATATTTACACTTTCAACAAACAACGCAAACACATGAAGAGGAAGACAAAGAAAACGAACTGTCATTCTGTAGTACTGTGCGCTGTGTTGATTTGACATGTGTGATCAAGTAGGCCGCGGTTTTTGTTGAAGATGCTTTGGAATCAAATTTTGTGCGTACCGAGCTGGGATGAGAATAAATTGGCATAAAGCAGTTCGACGGTGTTTTTAACAAATTAATCAAAATGTATACAACTAATAGTTTTCCTGCGAATTGGTAGAAGTAGAGGTGCAAAGCTAGATACGTTGCTGCGGTGCTGGTGTTGTGTAGGTGTGAAAAAGATAACCGAAAGAGAACAAGCTGTTTTTCTACTCGTCAACAAAAAGCACGCACGGTCATGGTGAGGGTGAGTATCCATAGAATGATCATTTTATCGGACTTTGAAGACTGGTGTTGTCTTGAGGCTTTTGAAAAAAAGTAGTTAATTTTAGTTAGGAAGGGATTTGTGATCTAAAATATATTTTTGTCCCACGATCCTGCCAGGAGTCGAACCTGGAATCTTCTGATCCGTAGTCAGACGCGTTATCCATTGCGCCACAGGACCCTGTCGACGAGTGAGGTTTCATAGGTGTATGTAAACACACTATATCGCGCGCAACTGCTATTTTCAAGGTAAGCATACTTTGGTACAATGATATATGTCATATTCGCTACGCAATGAAAAAAACTAACAATTTAATTTTAGTTTGTACAAGTGAAAAATATTGGTTTTCTAGTTAGTAGCAAAATTAAAGAAGCGTAAAAAGTTTGATTCAACTTGTACAACAATTAGGATCGTCGTCAATCAAAACAATCAAGTACAGGTTAGTAAAAGCAGCAAAAAGCATCTTTCCCATACCGGGAATCGAACCCGGGCCTTCTGGGTGAAAGCCAGATATCCTAGCCACTAGACCATATGGGAGTCGATGAAAGTGGTTTGAAAAGTCATTTTTGTCATATGTGCACTGTTGATGTGTCCATAATCAAATTTAATGATAATTGCGCTACTCATTGCAATATTTACAGAGTTAAAGAAACACTTACGTTTCATGAACTTTTTTATACTTGTTTTTTCTGCTTTGACTATGAGAGATTTCAGACAGACCAAGGCAGATGTAGCTGAGAAATGTATTTTCAGTAAATGGCAATCTATTTTGAAGGAAACTGAAATCAATTATTTTTTGTAAATGCATAAAACGTTAGGTGATGACCTACATCCATTAAATGAACCGATTAAAGTTTTGCACAACTTCGGCTGATGCAAGACATTGATTGTCATTTCTTATAATTCCAATGCTCAGCTAAGCTATCTAAAAGTTATTTAAGCTAATGTTTCAAAAATCGCTTTGACGTTGTGACATTTAATGCTTTCAAATGGGTTTGATGATTATGTGTAGTACAGTCAATACATTGTTGGAAAAGTATCAGATGAATTTATACCTAGCAATTGTTGTGAAATAGTTTCTTACAATCTTAATGATATATTACATTATCGCTTCAGCTATTTTTATTACACAAAAAGTTAACAATGCGATAATGTTTAAAAAAAACACATTAGCAAAAAAGCAAAAGAAACTTCTGGAGATGCCGGGGATCGAACCCGGGGCCTTTCACATGCAAAGCGAACGCTCTACCACTGAGCTACATCCCCTGTCGAAAGAATGTGATTTAAAGTGCTACTAAATCACATGGTCATTTAAGTTTGTTTGTTTGTTAGCATAGATTGTATTCTCTAGTAATATGAAAATTCCAGTTTTTTTTGACAGAACGGAAGGAACGGAACGAACCTAGGTAGGTTCTTTAAACATACTTCAACGAGACATTGGAAGCGTCTACCGTGCAATTATTGTCAGTCTAGTCTCCTCGAATGCACAAGATCTTGGACACAGCTGTCTCTCTACAAAGAAAAAGCTTACAGTTCCGCAAGCTCCCCAAAAAGGCTTATCAAATTATCAACTAAAACAATGCATAATCGCTAACACAACAACATAATGTAGGTGCAAAAACTCTTCTTTGTGATTATATTTGAACCTAGGTTCGATCGTTCCATGAAGGGAACGGACGAACCCTAGAAGTTTGTGATGAAATTCTCGTCACTTTAGTGCTCATTAATTTAACTGACACGGAATATGACATCGCATAAAACATACAATACAACACAATAAAAGCTTGGTACATTTAGTCAGAACGTTTGCTTCATGTATAAAACAATATTAGTCCATGTGGTGTCAATCCTCAAAATTTAAGTGATATTTACAAATTTGTTGTGGTAGATTCTGATACAAAATAACTTTGTAATGATCGAATGTTTCAAATTGGTATCACTGGACTTTTGTTTTTCGTTTACGCTAGAAATATAATTAGAGCTTACTGGTGGTTTCTTTGCTAATGGTTGGTCTATGGTGTGTTTACTCTATGTTGTTATTTTTATGTTTTCCCCTCACCCTTGGGTGTTGCCGTTCGTATTATCAGTAACAATGGTGGAATAAATAAACATGATCGATAAGAAATGGTTAGGTCAGCGGGGTGTGAAAATTGGAGGATCAAAGTATGAAGGGGATATAGCTCAGTGGTAGAGCGTTCGCTTTGCATGTGAAAGGCCCCGGGTTCGATCCCCGGTATCTCCAAAATGACTTTTTGTTTTGTACCCACTATCCGACATTTCAACAGTACCTTGGCAAAACATCAACGAATGTAATAATTGCTAGCTCTATCTTGAGTGGTTTTCACAACCACACATACATTTTATGATAGATTATGAAATGGGAAAAAGTAATAGAAAGAAATGAACATGTGTAGCAAAGCAAAAAGTAATTTGACAGCGGTGGGATTCGAACCCACGCCATTTCTGACTGGTGCCTAAAACCAGCGCCTTAGACCACTCGGCCACGCTGCCCTCTGCTGAGTGGGGCAAGAACATCATTATTTCAATGAAAACGTGCTGAGATGATGCAGAAGTTTTAGTTTTTTCGTGATAATAATAATAAACATGGTTAACTTAATTCATTGTTACATCATTTCTACGGTACCGCTGATAAACCATGTTATAGTTCAACGATTGGAAATTAATAATACAAATTATACAAACACGTTCAAATAAGAGAATGATGAGATCGAAAATAAACCTCTCCCCATCTTGAAGTGATGGCTGGATCAGTACCAAGCAAGCAAACAAGTAACAATTTCTCCAATAAACGGCTCAAGAGCTGATTTTTGATAGAATTTAAAGGGAAGCTATTGAAAACCTTCTATTTAGAAGTTTTTAGAGGTCTAAAAGAGAGTTTTTGCTTGCAAGAGGTCTGTTGTGTTGATGAATGCAAATCCATAAATTTGATTGCATCTTATGAAATGCACAAATTCGCAAAACTAAAAATAACAAGTACTAAAAATAAAAACGCCAACTCAATCAATTAAAGGTGTGAAAGTAATTTTTTTCTCGTCTATTTTAGCAATATTTCTTCTATTTTAATTTTTTAATAATTTCTGTTTGGGAAGGAACATTGTGCAGCTTTCCCGCCGATAATCAAAGCAACCCTGCACAGCTTGTTGTTGTTGTTGACGGTAGTGCCGGCGCGCGCTAAAACGTCAAACGTCAAAATAACGAAAACACTTGCTTTTCCTTCGAAATCGTTGCCGTTTTTGCCAAAAATTGCTAGAATAAAACACGGCCGTCTATATCGACAATGTCTGCCGCTACCAAGTGGCGGTCACTTCTTTGTGATAGTAATCAGCTACAACTGAAAGCTACCCTACTAGGTGGACAAAGCTTTCGGTAAGTTTTCCAGCCAGCAATTCTCCTTCGCACGCTGTTTTACATTGCACACTTATGATTGTGTTTTCAGCTGGAAAAACCATACACCAAATAATTTGGACCAGCAGCAGACTGAATTTATTGGCGTGTTTGCCAATATTGTATGGATATTGCGCCAAACGGAGCGAGAACTACAGTACCGCATCGTAGGAGAACAATCCTACCCTAATGGAGCGAACAGGGATGTTACGAAGGCTGCCGCCCACGAACAAACAACCACCGGTGCAAAGAATCTTGCTCAGGTGCGCCTGAAGGTGATGGAACCGGCTGAGTATGCCTCTGGAGGCGAATCTTTATTGTATCCGGTCTCGTATTACGAGCAACTGCTGCGCATTTACTTCCGCCTAGATGTAAATCTCGAGCATTATTACCAGCAGTGGATCAAGTGCCACGAGCATTTTGCTAACAGTGCCACCAAATTCTACGCCGTTCGGCAGCTAGATCAGGACCCGGTAGAGAATCTGTTCTGTTTTATCTGCTCCCAGAACAATCACATCGCACGGTGAGCAACAGCCTTTAATATGCTAGCCGAAATGCTATTGATAATTTGCTTCGATTTCTAGCATATCCGATATGGTCGAAAAGCTTTGTCGCAACTATGGAGAAAAAATATGTGACTATGAAGGTACATGCTATTATAATTTTCCTTCGGTGGCATCGCTAGCCGAAACTACGGTAGAGCAAAAACTACGTGAACTCGGGTTTGGCTATCGGGCCAAGTACATTCAACGTTCGGCGGAGAAAATTCTTCAACTCGGTGATCTCGAATGGTTCCGGCAGCTCTGTCAGTTAGATTATAAGGCGGCTCACAAGGAGCTTCTCTCCCTGCCCGGCATTGGACCGAAAGTAGCCGACTGTATCTGTCTGATGTCTCTCGGACATCTGCAAGCCATTCCGGTCGATACGCACGTGTTTCAGCTAGCAAAACATTATCTGCCGACGCTGGCCAAAACACAGAACGTTACCGATCGGCAGTACGTCACGGTGGCGGACAAGTTCCGTGAGATATATGGCCCATACGCTGGTTGGGCGCAAACCGTGCTGTTTTGTTCCGATCTTCGTCAATTCCGGCAACGGGGGACCGACGATGGGGAGGAGGGGCAGGAAAATACCAACAAACCAAGAAAAAAACAAAAGAAGAAAGTCTAAAAAATGGACAACGCATGTATTCTTTTAAAATTTGTTTCTTTAAATGCTTAATATTATGTAAAACTTTACCATGTATAAAGGTAACCTAACATTAGGAACAATAATTTTCTAAAACATAATCGTTTTTTGTTTGTTTTACGATAAAACAAGCGCCATTTTCTTAGCTGCGTAACAAGTTTTTCCCTCATATATAATATCTCTTCGCTGTCTATTCATTAAATTAGATGTATGGATCTCTGTGTAATGTGCAAACGGGTACTAGAATACTGTATAGGTGACGCTGGCCTGGTAGCGGTCAAACTACACGACTACGGTTCCGAATCGTTCGGTGGTGGGAAGGGTGCATTCTCCTCGTAGATCATGACCAGCTTACTGTACTTCATGTTGCGTTTGTTCACTTTGGCTTTGTCCTTGGTATCACAGTCATCGCTGCTGCTACCGGATGTTGCTTCACTGAGCGACAGCTTCGCCGACAGTCCTTCCAGCTCAAGGTCAAGGTACAGCTGGCCCAGCTGATCGTTCACCAAGATAGGCTGTAAAGATGTGGTAGAATATAAGCATTACAGACCGGCATTCAGGCTGAGTGTCCTCATCTTACCTGGCTAATTTTCTTTAATGCCAAATTGTCCGAATCCAGCAGCTCCTTAAGCGATCGCTCGTTGATTTGGTACCGGTAGATGAGATCCTTCGTCTGACACACGTTATCCAACCACGGTGGATTCGGACGTCGCTTGGCACGGCAACCACTGGCACCACCGCTCGGACGTGCCATCGTCCCAGTTCCATCACCCGCACCGCTACGCTTGCCACCCTGCAACGAATCCTGACTGCCGGAATCACCGTCCCCATGCATCCGATTGTTCGAGGTCGCATTGTTGGAACCACTTTCCCAGCACATTTCACTCGATTCTTTCCTTTCCGCCCCGTTTTGTCCCTCCGACGAATTGTCCGTCTTGAGAAAGCTGGAGTAGAAGCTGGAAAAGCTAGACTCGTCCATATCGTCACTAACTTCACACATGCCAATCACACCGCCCGTGCCTCCCGATGTTGTCCCGATCCCGGTACCGATACCACTGGGATGTTTGTCCAGCTGGCCGGTAAGTCGGGAACCACCGTTTAACCGTCGGTCCACCATGCTACCACCTGCAGCGCTGTCACAGTGCTTATCGAGCACTTCGTCCAGCGCACAGTCGGTACAGTCGACGTTGGAGATGAGGGGCGAATCGGTAAGATCCTTCTTGGAAGATTCCGAAAAGGCCTAAGAAAAAGCAAAACGGATGTCAGCATACAGCACAGTTCCGAGATATCCTTGTCGTCGTATGCACTACTAACCCGATTGACGACGATCGAAGCGGACGCAATACTGCCCAAAGCTGAACCCGGTTCCGCTTTGACCGACGTTGCCTGGGAGGATGGACGTTGGAAAGGAGTTTGCGACAGGGAACCGCTACCGGCCGACGGTGGTACGGTTATGTGTGCGGGAAGTTTCGCACCATTGCTACCGGTATGGCCACCGCTGTTTGTCGTACCAGACACCTCGGCCGATTGGGCCGAACTTTGCCCACCCGGCTTCGGTCCCATACCGAGGGTTGTCGTTGGTCCTGGACCACCGGATGACTGCCCAGCTTGGGACTGTAGCCTTTGCTGCTGCTGCTGCTGTTGTTGTTGCTGCTGCTGCTGCTGCTGTTGCTGTCGTTGTTGTTGCTGCTGCTGGTGCTGTTGATGCTGTGAATGTTGATGCTACGAAAAGGATTTAATAATAATGAAGGGAAGCACAAGGTTAGGTTTAGGGTTCATATTGATTGTTCGATCTGCATCTGTACACCGAACGCGCACACATTTAGTAAGCACCAGGGCAGCTTACTAACGGCTCAATCTCAATCGAAAATCTGTAAACATGGAATGAAAATGTGAGTATGTGGTTTGGAATCGGGGACTTCCGGCTTCTCTCGATATCATCCTCCACCTAGTGGCCTAGAAAACAAAAAATCAATTCTTGATGGATCGTCAGAATATGAATATGGGGGCCGGCTGCTGCTGCTGTGAAAGAATGTGCTCGCTAAGCATGAGCAAACGAGTGTGGGCCTCTCCTACTGCATCGAGAGACCCCGGTGTTCTAAGCATCCTTAAATGTTATAGCGCGTTCTCGCCGTAGCGTGTGAAGCGCTCCTCATCAGGATTGTTTTTACCTCATATTCTCTCGTACACCACAATGTTCCTGGAGCATCCCACCCCCCTTTTATCCGGAGCATCCTCCCAGCTCGTCGCAAAACAGTGTGGGAGTGCCGGATGCCGGTAGAACGAAGCCCGCTCTGCCCCCGGCTGTGACGTGACGTGTCAGGATGGTATAGTTGGATGATGGTTGTTGTTGGTTGTTGTGGTGGTTGTGGTTGGAGGATGTATGTGTGGTTTTTTTTTCTCTTTTCGTATGTATGCATGTTTGTGAGAGAGTGTCTTTGTGTGTATGTGGGTGTGTGTGTATGTACCACTTGTGTGTTCACTTCCCCGGGCCACTTACATTTCGCGTATCACTGTCGAGCCCGCACGGTGGCGGTAAAGGTTGGTAAGGCATCGCGTGGTACATCATCGGCGGATACAGGAGCGACTGCTGGTAAAGCTGTGGATGCGGATACATGACACCAGCCGCCATGTACGGTACGGTGATGGGATTGAGACGGGGCAACGCCTCGAGTGCCGCCACCGGAGCCGTTTGTGGGGTGGCTGTGGCAGCTGCAGCGGCAGCGGCGGCGGCCGCCGGGATGTAGTACAGGGTGGGAAAAATGCTGTGCGATGGTACGAAGCTGGCCGTACCGGATCCGGCACCGGCCGATGCTTGCATGGTCGTTACGCTCACACTGAACGGTGGCCATAGGTCACCGGTGCGTCCCGTAATGCTACCGCTGTGCGTTCCGTACGTCATTTGGGGCGTTAAGATGGAGGGTGTCGTGAAGGTCGTGTTGAAGGACGTCCGCTGATTCCCCGAAAGACCGCTGGTCGGTTCGGTTTGGCTAGGCTGCCCTAAACCATTGCTCTGGAACTGGCTTTGGTAAGCGTGCTGTTGTTGGGTTGATTGATGCGAAAGCTGCTGCTCTGCCTGCTGCGAATGCTGCGTCTGCTGCAGATGTCCTGTGGATGAGTTGGCGAGAGTTGTGTGCTGGAACGAAGCGGACGACTGTCCCTGTCCATACACACCGTGATGGTGCTGTTGCAGCACGTGCTGCGATTTGTAGTGCATGTGTAAATTTGTTTGCTGATGGTGTTGCTGCTGATGCTGGTGCTGCAGCTGCTGTTGTTGCTGCAGTTGTTGCTGCTGCTGCTGAAGTTGCTGTTGTTGCTGCTGTATGAGCAACTGTTGCTGCAACGCATGCGGTGCAACGGGACCCATCTTTTGTTGCTGTTGCTGCAATTGCTGAATCGAGGTACAGCCACCGCCCGTATCCGGATTGTGCTGATGTTTGATGGTTTTATGTGCGTCCCCTTCCCACGAATGGGAAGAACCACGCTTTACCCCGTGGCCTACCGTGCCACCCGCGTATCCCCCTTTGTCCGGTGGGCCCTTCTTGTTCTTGTCCGTCCCACGCGCAACCATCCGTGCCTCGCGATGCTTCTTCAGCATCACCTTCTGCATGTCCTCGTTGTGCTTGCAGAGCAACTCCTCCGTAAGGGTCGGTGGCTGAAAGCTACCTCCACCCCCGGACGATGTCCCCGTCCCGCCCGTCCCGCCCGCGTTACTCGTCGTGTTGGTCGTACTGTCCATCTGTGCGTTGCTTTCCGAGCTAAAGTTGCCTGCCGATCCTCCACTCCCACCTCCACCGCTCGCACTAAACCCACGCTGATTAGGACTGACCACATGCGACTGCTCATCGCCAATGGTTTCCGTGTTGGTACCGCCGGACGAGTCCATCTTCATCTGCTCCTCGATGTTCATCGCCGGCCGGCTATCGAAGAACCGTTGCAGATTCTCGTTATAGTTCAGCTGGTTGTAGCTCGGCGGCGTTTCCGACGAGCTCTTGCTGTCGAAGTACTCATGATGGGGCGATATCTCGCCCAGCATTACGGAGTCACGCTCCGAGAAGGTAAAATCCGACTCGTTTAGCAAGTTAAGCTTCAGCTCCGGCTGTGCCACCTCGTCCATCAGCTCCTCCATGAACGAGGCGAGTGCTTTGCACCGTTTGGACACTTCCTGCTTTACCATGTCCGACGGTTTGGCAACCGGTTCCTTCAGCAGGCGTAAGATCTGCTCTTCGATCATTTTCGCTTCCTTCAACGCTTCGTCGGAAAATTGGTTCTGCGTTTGATGGCAGTAAAAGGGCGGAACAAACACGTCCGCAATCGATGGCCCCTGCAGGATACGATGATTACCGATCACGAACTCTAGCTCCCGCGACCATGGATTCACGAAGCTGGTCCACTCGGTGCTAAGCACGATGTAGCATCCGTTGTTCACCAGAAACCGGTACGGTTGGCTAACGAACGATGCTCCCGCTGTCTGCCCCTTCACCATGACCGTTTCGTACGCTTTGCGCAATATAGGCATATCGTCCGGATGGTACAGCTCCATGATCGACCGTCCAAGAATATCTTGCGGCAGGTAACCGATCGATTCAACCGAATTCCCATCCACATAGCTCAACACGCCCGACGTTGTGTGGCGCGTGTTAAACTTAAGCTCACGCTCGCACAGCGATTCGTTCGGTTCCTTTCGGGCCACTTACATTTCGCGTATCACTGTCGAGCCCGCACGGTGGCGGTAAAGGTTGGTAAGGCATCGCGTGGTACATCATCGGCGGATACAGGAGCGACTGCTGGTAAAGCTGTGGATGCGGATACATGACACCGGCCGCCATGTACGGTACGGTGATGGGATTGAGACGGGGCAACGCCTCGAGTGCCGCCACCGGAGCCGTTTGTGGGGTGGCTGTGGCAGCTACAGCGGCAGCGGCGGCGGCCGCCGGGATGTAGTACAGGGTGGGAAAAATGCTGTGCGATGGTACGAAGCTGGCCGTACCGGATCCGGCACCGGCCGATGCTTGCATGGTCGTTACGCTCACACTGAACGGTGGCCATAGGTCACCGGTGCGTCCCGTAATGCTACCGCTGTGCGTTCCGTACGTCATTTGGGGCGTTAAGATGGAGGGTGTCGTGAAGGTCGTGTTGAAGGACGTCCGCTGATTCCCCGAAAGACCGCTGGTCGGTTCGGTTTGGCTAGGCTGCCCTAAACCATTGCTCTGGAACTGGCTTTGGTAAGCGTGCTGTTGTTGGGTTGATTGATGCGAAAGCTGCTGCTCTGCCTGCTGCGAATGCTGCGTCTGCTGCAGATGTCCTGTGGATGAGTTGGCGAGAGTTGTGTGCTGGAACGAAGCGGACGACTGTCCCTGTCCATACACACCGTGATGGTGCTGTTGCAGCACGTGCTGCGATTTGTAGTGCATGTGTAAATTTGTTTGCTGATGGTGTTGCTGCTGATGCTGGTGCTGCAGCTGCTGTTGTTGCTGCAGTTGTTGCTGCTGCTGCTGAAGTTGCTGTTGTTGCTGCTGTATGAGCAACTGTTGCTGCAACGCATGCGGTGCAACGGGACCCATCTTTTGTTGCTGTTGCTGCAATTGCTGAATCGAGGTACAGCCAACGCCCGTATCCGGATTGTGCTGATGTTTGATGGTTTTATGTGCGTCCCCTTCCCACGAATGGGAAGAACCACGCTTTACCCCGTGGCCTACCGTGCCACCCGCGTATCCCCCTTTGTCCGGTGGGCCCTTCTTGTTCTTGTCCGTCCCACGCGCAACCATCCGTGCCTCGCGATGCTTCTTCAGCATCACCTTCTGCATGTCCTCGTTGTGCTTGCAGAGCAACTCCTCCGTAAGGGTCGGTGGCTGAAAGCTACCTCCACCCCCGGACGATGTCCCCGTCCCGCCCGTCCCGCCCGTGTTACTCGTCGTGTTGGTCGTACTGTCCATCTGTGCGTTGCTTTCCGAGCTAAAGTTGCCTGCCGATCCTCCACTCCCACCTCCACCGCTCGCACTAAACCCACGCTGATTAGGACTGACCACATGCGACTGCTCATCGCCAATCGTTTCCGTGTTGGTACCGCCGGACGAGTCCATCTTCATCTGCTCCTCGATGTTCATCGCCGGCCGGCTATCGAAGAACCGT
Source organism: Anopheles maculatus (assembly GCA_002091835.1). Classification (NCBI taxonomy): domain Eukaryota; kingdom Metazoa; phylum Arthropoda; class Insecta; order Diptera; family Culicidae; genus Anopheles; species Anopheles maculatus. The sequence goes on along the minus strand of KZ061688.1, from coordinate 193,589 downwards.
TGCAGATTCTCGTTATAGTTCAGCTGGTTGTAGCTCGGGTACCGCCGGACGAGTCCATCTTCATCTGCTCCTCGATGTTCATCGCCGGCCGGCTATCGAAGAACCGTTGCAGATTCTCGTTATAGTTCAGCTGGTTGTAGCTCGGCGGCGTTTCCGACGAGCTCTTGCTGTCGAAGTACTCATGATGGGGCGATATCTCGCCCAGCATTACGGAGTCACGCTCCGAGAAGGTAAAATCCGACTCATTTAGCAAGTTAAGCTTCAGCTCCGGCTGTGCCACCTCGTCCATCAGCTCCTCCATGAACGAGGCGAGTGCTTTGCACCGTTTGGACACTTCCTGCTTTACCATGTCCGACGGTTTGGCAACCGGTTCCTTCAGCAGGCGTAAGATCTGCTCTTCCATCATTTTCGCTTCCTTCAACGCTTCGTCGGAAAATTGGTTCTGCGTTTGATGGCAGTAAAAGGGCGGAACAAACACGTCCGCAATCGATGGCCCCTGCAGGATACGATGATTACCGATCACGAACTCTAGCTCCCGCGACCATGGATTCACGAAGCTGGTCCACTCGGTGCTAAGCACGATGTAGCATCCGTTGTTCACCAGAAACCGGTACGGTTGGCTAACGAACGATGCTCCCGCTGTCTGCCCCTTCACCATGACCGTTTCGTACGCTTTGCGCAATATAGGCATATCGTCCGGATGGTACAGCTCCATGATCGACCGTCCAAGAATATCTTGCGGCAGGTAACCGATCGATTCAACCGAATTCCCATCCACATAGCTCAACACGCCCGACGTTGTGTGGCGCGTGTTAAACTTAAGCTCACGCTCGCACAGCGATTCGTTCGGTTCCTTGTACACACTCTTGACCGGTGTGGCGGAAATAATCAGCAGAATGCTACGACCGCTCATAATCTCCGCATTTTCTGCCGGTGCCTCACGGAACATCAGCACCAGCAGCAGCAACACCACACACTTCATCCCCAACAACAGCAACACAACAAACAACAGCAACCGCAGCAGCAACAGCAGCGCCAACTGGA
>KZ061688.1:161077-184380 GCA_002091835.1 Anopheles maculatus | reverse complement strand
GCCAGAAGTTAGCCGACGAGCATTTGGAAGAATGCTATTTACGCGGCCGCAAAATGGTTGCGGATAATTAGAAAATGTGCTGCGTATTAGTTTGACTAACGCGGTTGTTAAATCGTGTACGATTTGTTGTTTTTCTATCAAGGAATATGGATGTATGATTGTCGGAAATTTACAGGTGAATGTGGTTCATTTAATAAAATCATTTTGAATTCAAAGAAATAAAATAATGATACATAGCTTTGCCGCTTTCGAAAAGAGCGTCACATTAAGCACGTAGTATCGGACAAAAGATGTGTGAGTAGTACAAACGCAAGTAATAAGTGAATATATCAGTTGATGTTTGAGGTACAATGAATATTTGTGTAATAGGAAGTACTGAAAACCTTATTTATTGGTGCATAAACATCAAAAGAAAAAAAGCCTTTTGAAAAACAAATGAGAACTTCATATCTTATCTCAACCTGATTAAGAAATGGAATCCATGCTACTTGGCCTGACGCCAGGATTCCGATAATTCTTAATGTCGATTCTACTTCCAACAAGATCCCATGGGTTTGCGATAGAGTTGACAAATCTGGCAATTGTACTAGCCGTTCCACTATTGTCAAGGGTCTTTGCATGTTTATTCCGTGTATTAATAAATAATAGCTTCAGACGGTTTGGAGTTGACGTGAATAACAAATTTAAACATAAAATGGTGCTTAACTGGTTTTAAAAATTTTATGTAATGCAAATACATATTTTAACGCGTAAATACAATAGTTTACGACGCTTATGACATTAATATAAAACAATATTTAGCAGATACATTTAATGCTGTATCAAAAATTTCTGGCGTATTGTACGAGAATTGAGCATAACAACTCTTTTTAAAGAATTAATTCATTCTTACTCCTTCACCTTTGCGATTCGACTCGTTTAACAACTCTTGTGCGATTCGTAACGTTTAAAAACTCTTTTAAGAATTGTTAATCGCCACAACACAGTTATCATTATCAAAAAAAAAAGCATGTTATTAAACGTTAAGCGATTGAAATCACCGTGGCGACTAACAACTTTCGAAAAAGTTGTTAAACGGTTCGCAAAAGAGTTGTTAAAACTCTTCGTGCAAAGTTTATTCAACACACTCTTTAGGGAGATTTAAATCAATCATTCACTCTTACTCAGTTCGCACAACACTGCAAGGTACAGTACTTATTGCCATTTATTAAAGCAAAAAGTAAATTAAAAAGGGGAACATCAAATGCAAAGGCAAAGTGTAAGAACTGCTGGCTACAAATAAATTGAACTGGAAATGTCATATTAAAAAAGGAAAAATTCTTCATACCTTCTCTGCGACTGGCTGTTGCTGCAACTGTTGGAATAAGCGGAATCGGACACCTTGGTGTTATGCGTCGAGTCCGCACCTTCCAAGTTTTCCATGCCCGTGGTAGACATTTTGTATGCCGTCTGTGTTTCTTCGACGTTTCTAATATTCACTTCAAAAAATCACTTAATTGTTAAACTTATTTCACTGTATCGCTTCTTTAACACTGTTTAGTAGCATCCCATCGATGCTAGCGATCGTTTCTGCTTCTCTCTGTACGACGTATGATGCTCGTGTTTGTGTTTCGTTAACACACTGTTCAAACATGTAGTCACTGAGCAATAAAATAGCTGTGAAACGGACACGGATCGTGTACGGGAAAATGGGGGGAAGAATACAACAGAAAATGCATTTAGTAAAATTGGGTGGCAAGGATGATCATTACACTTAATTGCTTCAAACACAACACACAGAATAGGACACTTTCGAACGTCAAAGTTTAATAATGTGATGGATCTTTTACGGGTATGGAACAACAGCTACATCTTGCACTGCGATCACACAAACACACCGGTAGCAACTAGTAGCGAGCACTTATAGTTTAATTAGACATTGAAACCCACGCAGCAAACACGTGAATGATGCGACGCACTTCCAATAGCGGTGGAAAGGCAACGAACACGTTAAAACGTTTGCTTGCCTGTTTGATTTTTTGAAGTTGTGCGACTAACTTTGCATTTGCACACTGATTGCGCTCACTTGTTCAATTAATAAACTTGCTTTAATCTATCACACAACCACAGAACCGGCCAGCTAGGATCACAGAAGTGCAATATTACACTGTACACGATACCAGTTACGCTTGCACAAGGTTACACTGCACTGCAAACACACAAACACACCCACGTTTGATCGTCTGTTTTGTGCTGCCCCGGTATTGTGCGCACTGTCTATCTCTCGGATCGGAGCGATTTGTATGGGTGAGGCGGCGTCATCATCCACCGTTCTCACATGTCGCTGCATGTGCACCATTCTGTTTGAGGTTATGGCGAACTGCACCGTTTGCACTGGATGATTACGATGCTGGTGAGCGATACGTAGATGATTATTGTTCACCACCAGCCCCGGACCTTGGATTGCTTGATAGAACGAACCGTTCGCGGATTTGTTTTCGATTGGCCCAGGTCATGCGATAGAATAACGTTGAAATCACAGCATATTAAATTAGACAACTTACAATAGTAGCACAAAATTAAGCACTAAAACTCTAAATAAGAAAAGCTTACTTAAATAACAATCACACTCGCTGTACACTAATTGTTTTCCCATTTGTATAACATTCACTTGCACAAACTGTGTATCCTATGAGAGGATCAAAACTGTTCAGGATCCTTCCGCGTACCGAGTGACTGTACTGGCCTGCGAACAAATGGCGACTAAACCCTCCGGAGAAGCGCAATGCAATGGTGGTCAAGGAATAGTAGACAAAAGAAAAGAAAAAAAGACGGTCATCACCATAACACCCCGAGTTGATGAACGTTGCAAGCACGAATGGGGAATGTGCCCTCGATTGTGCTGACTCCTCGCTTTCCTCCCATTTCCTCACTGTCTGTGTGTCTGTGTGCGTGATGGGGAGGGTTGGTTGCAAAACATGATCCAAAAAACCATACAAACACACCTTTCACAGTGGGGGACACCGACATCACAAAATGAGCGTCCGGTAAGCTGGTAAGAACGGCACAAGCTAGAACTGAAGCTCAAAAGCGTTACGCATACTTACTCACAGCAGACAACGCTTAGTAAACTGCTAAAGGCACACGATCGATTACGTATATTCTCACAGACCGGACCCGTCCATCTTCCATCCGTCCCCAGTTCGCGTTATCGTCATGCATCGGAAAGTCACATGTTGTACCACGAGAGTGTCGTAATTGTCGGAGAGTGTCGTTCTACAGCGTCAGCTTACAGGCGACAGATACAACAAAGAACATGTACCCTGGTTGTGTTCTTTTATCACGGTCTTTGCGGGTGGGGATTGTTGTGTGCAGACACACACACACAAATGGACGTACATAAGTGCTGTTTGTTTTGCAGTGCATTCAGCTTCCGATACAACTGGTGGTTGTTCTGCCTCAAAGTATACTAACGATGTGCTTGACTGTAACGCTCTGTAACGGTTATACCAAGGTGGTGGCGTTACTAAAGCTGACACTCTAGGTTTACGCCAAACAGTTTATTAAAGCTACCGATATAGTCAAAGAATAGGATTCTTCTGCTCAAATTTCCATTATTAGTTGTAAATGAACAAAACCTAATTATGAACCTATATTATGCACTGTATCTAACAATGTGACAGCAATATCATTATCGTTTTAGATTTGTATCCTGTACCACAAAACAGTGTTGTGATTCCCTATGTTCCCTATAGAAAAAAAAAAAAATTTTCCACACTTTTCTCCCCCATTCTCTTCACACTCGGCATTTATCGTAATTGGAGCCTTTTCCCGGCTCCCCATCCTATCCCTACCCTTCCCAACTCCCTCCCATTCATTAGGTAACGTAGCGTTGGTTGGAAAACGTGCCAACCCGGACTAGCTGTTCAAGCACCGACACAAACCTGCCCGTTCTCTTCCGTACCTTCCAACCATTCCTGTACGGGAGACTGTGTCTGGATTTGATGTGTTGTGCATTTAGGGTGATAAAAAACAAAACGGACTGGACAGTTTGCCTTTTAACACACACACTTTACCGATCCCCGATCGATGAATGGTCATCAACTTCCTTGCGGGGGTTTTAGGTAGAGATGCTGGCAGGATGGTAGGTATGCGGAACATGTAATTGTTATGAACATGTATCACTGATTTAGATGAGTGGGTTTCATCTTGAGGCAGGGCATCGGATGAAGTGGGGGGCACCCATCCAGAAATAGGTACACCAGGATAACTTCACGTAAAACTTTTACAACCCACACACTGCGCTCGTTGGAAGTTGTCCAGGAAGGCCCAAAAGTGTGATGGCTATTTTTAATGCTGTGTGCTTTTTGTCAGGTAACATTAACTTTTGTGTAGCTGTTGTTCAACAATGTCGCACTTTTAATGTTTGCCGATGTAGAAATGGCCTTTTTGTGTTTGTACCTTGGAACGAGATGCGTTAAGTGTAATAGAAAGTCTACAATTTAGACTCTTAATATTTCGAAATATTTCTTAAGGAATGCATCACACAAACCGAAATATATGGGCAACACGTCGTACAAACAACGACGATAACCTTCATTCAAGCATTCCGAATCTGCTGAGCTTTAAAATCTCCAAACAAAGAGCCAATCAACCTACTAAGATCGATCAATATGATCGCGATCGAATCAAGCTCCGTTTTATATTCAAAAATTAAAAATCCACCCCAAGTTCTTGCCCATCCTAATTCGTTCAAATTCTATCAACCGCACGTCGTAGGGAAGATAGTTTTCTCTTCGCTTCACATCTTTATAATGTTATACATACGCCAACGGCACAGAACCGCCGATGGGAAGGCTCATTTGAATTTCATCGGAACCGATCGAGTCCCTTTTACCCGAGGTCTGTAGGAGATAATCGTAGACCGTGTACGTTGTCGTGTCTGCGGTGATCAAGGCAAGAGTCGCCGATCGTCGATGATCGATGGGTAGAGAAACTTCTGGAAGAATTTCACCAAAACGGCAAAGCCGTTTGTGATCGTATCATCGTGATGATAGCAAAAGATCACTCAAAATCACTCCCAGTTTTACGCGTGAAGCACTTTTGCACAGCTTTAGCCACACGGACGTACGCTTTAGATGCGAATTCCTTTGTAAGGATTCATGTAATGTTGTACATACACGCGCTCTGACCGAATTCGAATCGAAAAAGAACAAACAGCACCTACCGGTTGCTTGTTGCTTGTTGGAGAAAGTCAATTAAATCGAACGGGTGGCCGTAAATGTTATTGCGACGTGAAAAACGATACGCAGCAATTAGTGCGAACGCAAGCGAACAAAGCAAAGTCTTGTTTTTGAGGGTACGGCTTCTTGAGGTTGTGTGTTTGTTCTCACACCACCCCAAAAAGAAACCTTCAGTTTAAAACACTCATTATTGTGTTTTTTTTTTACATATCACTTAATCACTTAAGCTTAATGTTATCGTCACACTTCTAACACATCACTAAACTTTACAAATTCATTTATTTTTTTGGGTAAATCATGAACTTATGTAGTTAAGAAAAAAACTTCCCAATTTTTCAAAATAACACACACTCTCGCAAACACATAGACACACATACACAAACACATATAAAGGGAATCACAATCACGTTCTCATTCACACACAAACACACCTACCAGGGGGTGTATTTCTTTTTAAATTCTTCAAAGTCCACGGTACGATAAGAGCGTTTATCACGGCACGACCGAATTACCCATCCGTTCCGGACGACTGTTGACAACGGACTGATCGTTTGCTAGCAATCCATCTGCCGGCTTGCCTTGGCAGTCGAGTATTTTGTCGTGTACACCTTCCTTCCACACACACACACACACGCTTCTCGCACGTGTTTATCCTTTGCTGCTTCGGTCCACCGTAACGGATCCATCACATAAGTGCGTGAGGCTACTAGGAATGAATTCGAATGTTCATTTGGTGAACTCGTACGCCGTACGCTGTTCGCCAAACCCTGGAATGAACTCACGACTCCACTTTACCCGATGAATCTCCGTTTCGAAGTGTAGCATGCCGGTCGTTCCTTTTGTGGAAAATTTACAAAGCTGTGTGGAGCGTACGGAAGCAAAGGACTTCGTGTTGCTGCACACATTGCCGGCATATCCACCAGTTCCTGGGGCGGGAGGGCTGGGAGAGCTGGCCGTGTGGTTACGTATTGCCTGTTTTTAATTTTGTTATGTCTTCTTCATGCACCGGTGGTGTGCCTGGATGGAGCAGCCTGATGTCTGGTAAGAGGAGCCGGATAGGTTATTGTTTGTGGTGGTGCTGGTAAGCCAGAGAGTGGTCCCTCTCGTTCTCTCTCTCTCTCTCTCTCTCTCGCTGTACGGGTGCCGGTGGAAGGTAGTCACGGTGTCACCGATTCACGTCTGCTGCAACGTGACCTGCAAACGGTGGAGGGTTCACTTTGCACCCAGTGTAGCGACACACTGGTTTCGGATAGCTGTTTGCATATTTCCCCGCGTGAAGGGAAGTTGATGCACGGAAGAACGGCTGTATCGACGGCTTCGTACGGTGGAAACGGTGGAATGGTTAAATTATGATGAGCATTGTTGCCCAGCGGTAAGGAATCATCGAAATAGACAGAGTTATTGGTATTTACTTATCGATTACATTAGCAGATACATGTGAAGAGAACTAATTAAGATTGTGTTATTGTTGTGCAATGGAAAGAGTTGTCTCTGTAAGCTTATATAATTTGCTTTTAAATATCAATTTTTTTATTAATTTATTTAAATGACTCTTAAGTCTAGTTGACCTTTTTCTACTTCTTTGGATCTACAATCTCCAGAAGTTGTGATCTGTTATTTCTCCCTTCCTTAACTTGGCTATTCTTGAAGCTGGATAGTCAGTTTGCCTCGAGGAAAATGATCTGATTAAAATTCTGTCCTGTACCAGTTCTGCTATGGGTAGATTGCCACCGCTACCATCATAACTCCGGGCTACTCCCGTACTAGGAATAATGGTATTAATGTAGTTATTTGTTTGTATTTATAATATAACTTTATTTTTTAACTATTTCTCCTGCTGCTTGTTCTTTTTTTGGCACAAACATTTTCAAGGGTCATTGCCCACCATTTCTGGCCACTGATTTCCAATCTTTTTTTTATTCTTTTAGGACGGCCTGATCGTATTGATTGATGAAATCTTGATGATATTAAATAAAAGTCCTGTCATGTAAGAAACATACGGTTAATTTATTTGTTGGTTGGGAAGACCAGCGCCGCTATGCCATTGTCTGGCGCAAGTCTTCAGGGAAATAATGCATGACTCCATTAACTAATGGTTACTGCATCAAAAAGAAAATGAAAAAGACAGAATGCGTCTCTCATAGAAAATCAAAGTTCAGGTTATTGACCGACGTTACGATCGCTTTAAGGTAGAGTATAACGCTCTCTATCAACTTATGATCTGCGTTTGCGATGTACTAATTCTCAGTTGGAGGAACAGTTAAGGAAATTAGGGATTGTCGTTTTACCGTACAATAAACACAATAACGAAAAAGAATAGTTACTTACTTATCCTCGATACCGCTCTAGACCGTGAGGATGTTTGGACGCGCTGTCGTCTGCCAAACCAATATCCCGGCCGTCCTGGAGGGTGCATCAACGCCATCACTCCATCTCAGTTTGGGCCTGCCACGCTTCCTCTGTCCGAGTGGACGGCCTAAAAGGACTTTACGGGCAGGGACGTCCGGTGCCATTCTCATGACATGATCAGCCCAACGGAGCCTGACGAGCCTGATTCGCTGCATGATAGTGAGAGCACCGTACAGCTCGTACAGCTCGACGTTGTAGCGGCTCTTCCATTGTCCTTCCACACATACGGGGCCAAAAATCCTTCTGAGCATCTTCCCCTCGAACGCAGCTAAGCTGGGTTTCGACAGTTTTGAACGAAGTCTCAGAGGCGTATGTGAGTCCAAGAGTATCGTTCTATTTCGTTTCTTTCGTTATAGTTTCTTTCCAAATCAACCGTCACCTGTAACGAAATACATACACACCTAGTTGTCCCATCGTTTCAAAATTTTGGGTTCTTTATTTTGTTCATCCCACCATACCGCATCATCCTTCAACCTTCCTAGGGTGTACCCTACAAATGTGTGTATTTTTGTTTTTTTGTTTTTCCTATAATGCTAGAAATCCTAAACGTACGACGCGACAGAAATATGATGTATAATAGATGTGGAGAAAGAGAGAAAAAGGGAAATAAAAAAAAATACTCGTTTGGATATTTCCTTCCTTCCTGGTTCTCCACGCAAATTCACTTTTATTCCCTTACCCCTAACCGTTGTTGCACCGTGCTTTATGTTTGTTTGGTGAAAGTAACTATCACTGTATCACACACACGCAGAAATATCGTTCCCATTCGAATTGCTAAAACTGTCGCGCACGCGCGCTACCTATTGTTTCACCCATCGGAAACTTCTTACCCTTCATAACGTGCATCGTTTTTCATCGTATCGGTGAATGTAAAATAAATTACTTTTCGGTTAAACATCTTCTTCCCCGTTCGTTCTACTTCCCTATCACGTATTTAACTCCCAACACCACAACCGCCGGCTCCTTCTGGCTTCTGGAGCGCAGCGAAACGGGTACGGGACAAATTAGGGCACTAAACGTCACGCAGTAACTACCGATACCCGGTACCCGGTTACCGTGACCTGAGCTTACAGCTTAAAGATAGGTTATAATTGTAGGTTGTATAAGAATAGTAAAATAGGTAGCAAGTAGATAGTAAAAAAAGAGGACTAAAAGTACCGCAACAAATCCAACTCCAACTTTCAGCTTGTTTGTATAAACACATACAGTGCGATGATGCATTTTGTCTTAAATTAAGAAAATAAAAATAAAATCGTGAGTAGCAAAACCCAAATCAAAGTACACCGTCCCTTTTTGGAGGGTATGTTGTGGTTGGTTTTAAGCTTAAAAATAAACATGAAATAATATCACTTGCGGCCGTTGGCCATTCGTTTCTACCTCACCAAGAACGATTGCTGCTGGGGCACGAAGTTTTGCAAAGCAAAAGCCAAATGAAGAGGCCCCATTTTCAAACACCATCCGATACTAAGCACCATCAGAGCAAATGTGTGACACTTAAACGTTGATTGATGTCGCAAAACGCGAAGCAAAACAAAATTAAACCAAAATACTTTTTTCCATTTTAAAATTTTGACACAAAACAATGCAAAAGTGAATATCTTCACAAACACTTTTACCAATCTCTACTACCTCCGGGAGTCTTTCGGTTCTCACGCTCACTGTTCCCCTGTTCTGCTTAGCCTTTTTTCACCTTCTCTCTCTCTCTGCTAGACTTCAGTTCAATTCCCAAAAAACGTTCTGCTGTATCCTTCTTTAGCTTTGACTAAAAAAAGGGGTCCTAAACTAAACCATGCCCCTTATACTATCTACCGGGGAGGGAGGGTTGTATGATGATGATGGGGACAAAAATCATGCGGTTCGTTAATTGGCTGATATCGTCGCGTGATGCTGCTGCTCCGGGGCTAAATGGGATTTTGGTTCCGTTTTCTTTAAGCCCAAATTGATTTCACTAGTTTTGGTTGCTCCATTTTTTTTTTCTTATGTTTTTTATCATATTTCATAACACAAAAGTGTAAACCTAGCGCAAACGAACGATAGTTTACCGTTCCTGATTGCGGACGTGTTGTTTTTAAAATTGTTTACCTAACCGAAAATACTTTGCATTCTTTTTGTTTTGTTTGCACTTCCACATTGTTCACCATTAAAGCAAGATACGATTTTTTGGGTTTTTCGGTTTTGTTGTTGCTGCTGGTTTCTCTACAGGCGATGATTTGTTAGCCGAAAGGGTTTCCCTTTTCTTTACCACCTTGTTGTTTGCTTACTGTTTCTTACCAATTTCTTATCCGAATTTCCGAATTTTGTAAAACTAAACGCTCTTTGTTTTTGACTAAATGCACTAAACTATAAAACCCCGAATCGTTAATTTCCTTTTGCTTTGTTTTGTTTGTTTTCTATCGATTGTTGTTTTCTATGTGGGTTTATGTGTTTTTGTTTTGTTTTTCTGTTTCTTCTAAACTGTACTTCTACTATACGTTTGTGGTTTTGCCTATACGAGCGGATTCAAAAAACTTTCTATCCCACTTTTATATATGTGTGTGTATATATCTATATATATGCTTGTTGTGTTTGTTTTGCTTCGTGTTTCGATTTTCTTCGCAAATGTTGGTTACTTGTCTTTAGTGTTTTTAGGTATGTTTCGTTTGTTCTTCTCTCTTTTTGTTTGACTATACGAGTATGGAGTTGGTTTGTATGTGTTTGTTGTGGCTGTGTAATGTAATGAGCTAATATAAAGCTCCTGCGTGTCTTTCGTGTGGCTCTTTCGGCACGCTCAGAGCCGGTATAAATACTACTGTAATACTTTTAAAGGACATCGATTAATGTGATTGCGGTGTTACGTTTAAATGTTCACTTTCTCGGTTTGATCGAGAAAGAAATGCATGTGTGTGTGTGTATGTTTGTGAGCCTGGTCTGTTGTAATGTTCTGCAGAATATTTTCGAGGTGGCTTTCTAGCTTTTTGTTTTTTTTTGTCATTCGGAACACAGGTATTGTTGGGTTAGATCGACTTATAACCGTTATTACGTAGTTTAGTTTTTCTGCTGTTAAAATATACATCGAGGAGTAGGAAAACGGTGTGTTGTAATTGAGAACAAAAATCTTTCCCACTAGAGCTTAGGGCACTAAAAGACCGGTCGCACATCAAGCGCAGCTCAGTGTGATGCTGGTGTGATGATCAATCCTAAATATGTCTACAGTCTGCTACAAAATACAAGTACAAAAAAGCGTTTATCAGATTTGATCCTCCTTCACGAAAGGCCGTGTATTCGTGTGTGTGTGTGTGTGTGTGTCGTCTGGTCTGGTGGTTGTCGCATATGGGGCTTTTGGCTACTTCAGTTGTATTAGATCGGCGGGGCAAAGATAGCAAATTGGGCAAGCAACATGTGGTCTAGCGAGCGAGCGTGCTAGCGAGCAAAAGTGGACACAGAGTCTCCGGACACAATGTGTGCTCTATCTGGGCTTTGGTATCTTGAGGGTCGGGCGGGGGGCAGATGAATGATCCTAGTGGACCATTTTAACGGATGGAATGCAGTTTCCAGCGCAGCACAAAGTATGCGATCACACGCAGCGCGATGAAGAAACCAAACAGAGCGGTCGCATCGATCCAGTACTCGGCATTGTCCATCGACATCTCCTCGAGGAACTTTTTCGGGCTGCGAAAGTGGCAGTAAATCTCGGTACAGGCCAGTTTCTCCCGCTCCATACCGTACACGGACACCATCGCACCCTCGAACCCGTACCGTACGTAGCTAACGTACGTCACCCACTGTAGGTAGCTCGGGATGACGTCAAAGTTGACGAAGAAACCCGAAAACAGTATGATCGGAATGGTGGATACGGGGCCGAGAAACACGCCCGTTTCTACGCTCATGCCGGCACCGATTAGTAGACCTAAGCTTTGGGCGACGAGCGAGGTAAGAATGCAGATCAGTACGAACATGCCCACCCGTTTGGGATCCATCGGTTGGGACGTGAGATAGTACACTACGATGACGTACACACTCGTGAAGAGTACCTGAAACAGAGATTGATAGTATTAGATTGGGCTTAATATTGGTTGTGTTGCGTTAGTGACTTACTTGAAATGGAAGATCTGCGATCGTTTTGGCGAAGTAGAACGACTTGAGCGAATACCAGTAGTTGAGATGTTCTCGCACAAACACGGCCATTTCCGTGGGAACTGAGGAAGGAGAAACAAAAAGTAGTAATTATTAGCAAACATTCGAAAGACGCTGTTTTGCGAGATCCACTTACAGGTGAGTATCGTCGGCATCATGGCGGTGAACATGGTAAACATTGTGGTGAAGAAGATACATCCCGCATTGCTCATGATCTTCGACGCATCATTACCGATGTCGTAGTAGATCATGCCGATGATCGCACCAACGATGACGTGCGATAGCAGACGCATTTGTGTAAGCGTTTGATCGCGCATGATCGTGATCATGGTACGCTTGAGCAGTATCCAGAACTGCATCCAGCCGGAGGTGGGAAAACCGGCCTGCTTCTTCGGCATCGTTATGCTAACACTTTCCGTCGAATCGAGCAATGATGTGGTGCAGGTCGCTTTGCAACCGGTCTGAGTTTGGGTAGATCCAGCTACCGGCACACCGGCCGGTAACAGTGGTCCAGTAACGTCGGACGACGGGATAACAGAAGCACCCGTGTTAGTTGTTGCGAGCGTTGCTGTTGTGGTGGTAGTAGCGGTCGTGGAAGCCGTAACCGAATCCGACTTCCGTTCAGTGGCAGCAATACTCCCGGTGGGTTGCTTGCTTTCGTTATTCAACTGCGATTCTGGTGGTACGCTCGCGGGCATACTAATGGCGGTGTACTCACCGGTAGTAACAACCGTCTTCAGCAGCGTAAGATCATCTTCCCGATCGCCGGTTTCGGTTGCTGTACCGTCAAGCGATACGTTCTTATTGGAGGTGCTTTTACTTTGCGAAAGCGGTTGATTATAATTGTTACACTTGCCATTGTTAACCGCTGTTACCAGCTTGCTATTCCAATCACCATGTTCCCCGCAGGCCACTTCCATCACTAAAAAGTAAAATGAAATAAAATCATAATTATTAGTCTAATATCGAAAACAATCGAAGTCTCCACCTTACCATAATTTGCCGGATTGTGGTAGCTCGGGCATTCAAGCCCAAGCGAGGCAAGAAACGGTACCAGACCGTTCACGCGCCCCTGATAGATGCACTGTCCCTCGGCCAGTACGTACAGATTGTCGAACAGTTCGAAAATTCTTGCCGACGGTTGATGGATCGTACAGACGATCGTGCGACCACCGCGCGCTAACGACTTCAGCAGCGCAATCAACTGTGAACAGGTCGAACTGTCCAGCCCGCTCGTCGGTTCGTCGAAAAACATTACCGGCGGATTGTTAACCAGCTCGAGCGCGATCGACAATCGTTTGCGCTGGCCACCGGAGAGATTGAGCGTGAGCGTACTGGCAGCATCCAGCAGACCGAGCGTATCGATAATTTCCTCCACGACAGCCCGCTTCGCCGACACGGAGATGTCCTTGCCGAGCTTTAGGTTGGCCGATACCATCATCGCTTCGCGCACTGTTAAATAGGGTAGCAACCGATCGTCCTGCATGATGTAGCAGGACAGCTTGCGAAACTTGCGCAGATTGCGTTCCTTCCCGTTGATAAGCACCGAACCACTGAGGTGTGATGTTCTGGAGTAAAGTGAGCAGTAGATAGTGGTATTTTTGAGTAAATCTTGATGTGAATCTTGAACTGTCGTTCAGCGGCACTTACTTGTAGCCGGCGAGAATGTTCATGAGTGTGCTTTTGCCAGCACCGGACGGTCCCATGATGGCGGTCAGCTCCCCCGATCGGAACTTACCGTTGATGCCTTTGAGTATGGTTTTGTAGCCTCGTTTGTGACCTTCGGACACCGAGTACGACATGTCCATGAACTGGATGTCGATCGGAGGTCTCTTTGGTAGATGCGTGAGTGATACCTGGTGTGGGGAGTGGGAAAGAGCACACTTAAATGAAATCTTCCGGATAATGAAATTATAAACGGATTATAAACGAGTCTGTTACCATTGGCTTCTTCTGCCCATTTCCATCGCTATTGTTGAGAACTTTACGCACCAGCCCGTGCGCCAGATTAGAATCTTTCGTCTGTCCGTTTGTCATGATGGCTCCGTTGCAGAGAGCACTTTGAGAATTCCTGTGGAGAAAAAGCAGAAACAAATCGTACATTGCTTATGGATTCTAAACCACCGCGGAACTCGGGAAATATTCATTTACAATTTTTCTGTTGCATCCCTCATAAATTGCTTCGACCCGCTCGTAACCTTACCCGACAAATACGCTCGATGAGAGTTTAATGAGCATCAACAATTAGCGTGTAGTAAAGCAAAGCAAAAACCCCTACCAACCAACCGTCAATTAATTCGTCATCCCATGCGGCAACGAAACCCAGCTGGGCCGGGAAGGGCTTAATCTCGATTAGTCTCCATCTCCAGCCGGCTAACACGTTCCGGCACAACACAGTGACGAATTGGAATCATAATAATAGTAGTAATAAAAAAGCGCGACTCTCCATTCGGTGTTGAAAAATGGCCCATTAGAATTCATTTCAGGGGTGGCCGAAATTGCGTAAACTTTGCGTTTTATCGTCGCCTTTCGGGTACGGCAGATATTTTCTTTTGTTAATGATTTTCATTCGATGTCTTTGAGCCCCGGGGAGGCGCGCGACGCAGTACTGAATCGTTAGCAGTATAAGCGGCCGGTGTTTTATTTTATTTGGCACAGAAATGTACGGTAGCACATCCATAATGTGATCGTTTGTGTCGCGTAAGCCGTTTAACTGGAATAAATTACAACCACCACCCATCGATGAGCATGTTCGTCCCTGTGTGTGTGTGTGTGCTTTTTGGCGTTGTTTTGCTTTCGGGTTCGTTACATAAACACGGCATCTTCCGGTTGGTGTGTAGCGTTCGTCCCAGGGCAAAAAAGGAAATCGCCTCGCGAAACTAGCGACCATCGATCAAAGGAAAACGTGTGGCTCGGTTAGCATATTTTGAAGCGCGTATAAATTATGCTCGAAAGCTATCGTGGCACCCAAAAACACACACACACACACACGTACATAGTACTAGAAGGTCTGCCAAATATTTCCTTGATCGCGATATAGGGACCGCAAAAAAAAAGAAAAGAAAATAAAACAAACTTCTAAATCGATTTTCACACAACCGCACGCTTATGGACGTACGTCCATCCCGGTGTATGAGGTGGAAAAATTGAGTGGAAATTTTAATTAACAATAGTCACCATTTCCTTCCCGCATCCCGCTTACACTCCTGATGAAGCATTCATGGATGTTAGGGGAATCGTGACCGGAGGTGATTACATTTCTCCGTCCCGCGATTCCGTTTGGCACGGATGGACAAATCAACTCCTCACCAAAGGGCCGCGGTTGTTCAGGGGGATGATCTGTCCCGTATCATGTATCATGTCTATCTGGGCCACCACGGAAGTGACATCATTTCTAATTACTATATGTACATTCTTACCGTGTGATTAATAATGCATGGGAAAGCAAGTTTGTTGTTACGAATGGTGGATGTGAAGCATACTGTTTTTTCTAATTAAAGTATCTCATCTTTTGGGAGCTAAAGTTCATCAAAATTGATACAATTTTTGGAGAACATGTAGTACACATGAATTGTACATGAGTTGTTCTTCATAAAGAGCATTTTCCTATTTCCATTTTTAACCTTTAAGACACACGCATGCTTAATGTCATTTTGTTAACAGAATAATCGCTGCAAGTTTTTAATAATTGAGCAGACCAACAACCATCAATTTCAGTCGAAATAGAGAATAGAAAAGGAAACTCTCATTCTGTAACAAATAAATAATTTACTACTCCAATATTTGTCCAGAACTCTTCCACACAGTTCTGCTATTTAAGAATCAAAAAAGAATAGTTTCAACCTGGTTTGTCACTGTCGTAGCAACTTGAAGCAAAAAATCTTCAATTCGCCTCAAAAATCAATCCACAGGACAAACTGTCAGACGGCATAGCTCTGTGCGGAGTTGGAAGCCTTTTTCACAAACACGAGTTTCCGTTCATGTATGGGGAAGTTCATAATACGATAATAGTTGAGTTTGACGAAGTCACTAAATTAGTTGTCCTTCGTGCACTGTACCAGCCTAGAAGCTTTGCCACTCAACACAAACCACTTGCACTAAGAAATTAATTCACCTCACCATAGTTCGGTCGGTAGCGTCATCGGATTATTTCACTGCCTCGCACACAATGTCCAGCACTTTCCTTCTGTTACTTTCGACGTCAGTCGCAGTCCACACCCTAAAACGGCCAATGATACACTGAAATGCAAGCGATCGTGCATCAGCAGCAGCACGGATCGAACGAAAAAAGGACGTTCGCACGCGTTCGCCGTTGCCTGATAACCATCGTAAACACATTTGCCATTGTTAGTGTTGCTAATCGGCCGACGGTCCGATGAGTTGATGAGTTATTGTCGACGGTTAGCCCCATCATCACCTGTGGGAGGACGAATGGAATGCTACTGCTTCCTTGCAGAGATATCGGCTTGGAAACGCGATTTTCGCATCACACAAAGAGTGGCGCGGTGTCAAACGAAACAAATCGATTCGCTTTGTAACCCGCAACGGCGATTAAACGGCGAACCGGGATGTGTAATCATGTACTCCGGTACGAATTGTACAAGAACCACCGGATCAAACGAGAGTTCAATGTCATTGCAGGAAGGAACGCGACGGGTGCGTCTTGTTGATAAGCGAACGACAAAATACTCGCACAAATTACTCAATCGATCGAAATAAAAGCAAAGTCCAAGCAACGGGACAAGAAAGGTTATGTTGGGCAAGAAGCCGGAGCAAGAAGTAAGCAACTGTCTGACCGACAAAACGCACGACCCTCACACGACTGCAACCGTGACATGAATCTAAACTCATCCCTAGTTCCGGAGAGCTTTTGAAGATGTTTCGTTCGCTTATGACGATGGGTTTTTTTTGTTTTCGTTGTCGTGTGTCAGCTTCAGTCTTTAAATTCGAACGATTATCAGCAACCGGGCATGGTGAGGTCGAATTTTGAGTGTTTCCCGGTACACATGCACCTTAACCAAATCGAACGTAGAACGGTGGAGAAGAAGAATGCTAAATTTAAAAATAAAACGTCTACAAACAGTTCCCGTGTTGTGCGGTGGAATGTTGGTTGAATGCACAAATGAACAAAAATCGAGATTATACTAGCAAACACGAGAAACGACCAGGGTTTACCACGATCGATGAGTGACCCATGCTGTTTCTTATTTTAATTCAAAACTGTTTTTTTTTTTTGTATGCATTGGTGTGCATTTCGGGTGGAAGGAATAAATACGTGCCAGGTGCTAGAATTGTTAAGAACTAATGAGAGATGAAATACAACACTCATTCGGTCAGTAATCGCTTTTGGCTTAGGTTAAGGTCCCGAGCAAGAGCGATGAAGTGGCGTCGGGAGTGTTATTAAGAAAGAAGAAAGCTATGCATTTGTTTATGTTTGACTTTTACGAGTTGTGCTGCTTGTTCGTGTACAATATGGTACGGGGTTTGACTGCCACAAAATCGGCCAATGAAAGATGCCAAGTGAATCATTCATATGCTTACTGTTGGCCTTCGTGTTGTGGTCAATTTATAGAGAAGCAAATATAAGTAAGTAAACAAATTTATACACTAAATAATCAAAACAACAGTAGCAAACATGCTTTCAGAAATGGGAATCCGTTTGATTAATAACACAAATATCAATTAAAGCTGACGTTCAACGCACACAAATCGCACGTTATCTACTAACCGCTGGTCCAAAATGTTTATGGAACATTCTGCCGCCGAAAGTATTTCCCATTTTTTGGGAGGTTTCCTAATCGGACCTTCCAGATTCTACCGATTCGCGGCCTATATTCGTGTGAAGAACGTGTTCCAAATAGGTGCTCTATTTGTACATAAAACACGACACGCTAAACGCATTTGGCACGGTAAACTATGCCTCATTTTGGTGTCAATATTTATCAAGTAACAGTGTCAATTAGACGAGAACTAGGTTAATCAGCTGGGAGTGTGTGGTTCGAGTTGCTTATCAAAATACAAAGCTAACGTATTAATATAAACTGAGTCAGAGTCATTAAATCTCTACCTCTTCACCCAGACGGCCGGATGGTTTTTGAAGTTGTTCATACTACCCGCATCAGAACCGAAATCGCAGCGATTGGCGTAGAAATTAAGGTTGTACTGATTGTCACAGCTCAGTTGATAGATCGTCGTCCCTTCGACGGTGTCGTCCAGATCCTCCAAACTACTGCATCCCGAGGGTGGTAGCGTTCCCAGCCGGAACACTTGTGCTCCACCGGGAGAAGTTGGGCGAACGTGAATCATTGACGGTAAATTTTGACATCTCTGACACTGTACCACTGAGTCAGCGATCACTTCGGTATCCATCATGATTGGGTTTTGCACAGTGGAACAACACACTAAAATTTCTAGACAACACTCCACTTGTAGAACGACTACTGATCAGCTGGAACTGTTCTGGTGTACTGAGGTTCGGCAAAGATTCGATCTTTGCCGGATGGCCACTCGATCTCGCTACATCATCCCCGCCCGCCGCCTCCATCACTTGTACTCGATTTCATTCAATTAGTCTCAATAGCTAATATGTGCGTGTTGGGAAAGAAAGAGACTACTGCCCAAACGGTGTCCCCCAGGCTGTTGTTCAACGGTCGATTAGAAGGAACGCTCGTACCGGAACGATTCCGACCGTATGCAGTCATCACAGCTTGCTGCACAACAAAGCGTCTGCTTCCTAGTGGAGCAAAATGAAGGAACACGGTTGGAAATTCATATTTCATTGCTCTCACTATTCCCAGGCCGCGGCCGGTGCAAAGCAATTGACTTCTGATGGACAACATCACCTTTGTTTTCGTTTGGTGCATCGCGCGTCAACGCGGTGTGGAGTCAATTAAACTCAATTTAGATTTAATTTCCTATCGGTGTCCGGGTGTCCGGACCAAACGTACCTCACATCATCTGCCAGCGAAACGCGCGTAGGTAGAGATGATAGAGAAGAAATAGATATATTTTTAAATGACAGCAGAGAACGAAGATGCAAAAACTGAAGCATGTTTCAAAGTTCGCTCTGAAGAACAACACCTAATAGTGGCATCATAGGTGCATGATAGACAGTCTCAATTTAGTGATTGATGTATAGAGTTGTGTGTTTGTGAGACATTTTCATGCCAATCCCTTAAACCTCTTGTCATTACGACCAATGATATATGTACACTTCAATGTTATCTTGACTCTTTCTCCTCGTGGTGTGGATCAAATGGCTTAGAACTATGCACGCATAAATGCTACTCAATTTCTTTCGGGCCACCCTATGCACCTAAAATTGACACAAACTACCGTCTATCCAATTGTGCTATACAACGTGTGTCGTTAGTAAAAGATCTAGGTGTATGTCTTGACGAATCTCTGTCATTTAAGGAGCAGACTAATGTAGTTATAGCTAAGGCACGTAAAATGTTAGGTATTATAAGTCGTATGTCTGTGGATATTTATGATCCTCTGTGTCTTAAGGCCCTATATTGTTGCTTGGTTAGATCTACCATTGAATACGCATCTGTGATCTGGGTCCCCGCTGGTATTACTGCGTTACAACGTATTGTGAGCATTGAGAGAAAATTTACGCGAATGGCGATTCGCTCTCTAATTCGGCATTCTAATGTCCCTATGCCTCCATATCCAGTGCGTTGCCGTATGCTGGGTCTTGTGAATCAAGAGTCCCGCTTCGCACATGCGCAGGCGATTTTCATTGCTAACATCCTATCCAATAATATTGATGTGCCTTCCCTACTATCCTCCTTAAACCTATATGTCCCTTGTCGTCGTCTCCGTTCCCGTCCCCCTCTGTTCACTCCGGTGCGTGTTACGTCTTTTGTTCAAAATGATCCATATCTCAGGGCGATGAAATCATTTAACAACTCCGCACACTTATTTGATTTCAACATAACTATTTCTACTTTCCGGTCCCGTCTTTGTAACTATTCTGAGTGTTAAAATCAATGTTATTACTAATGTCTGGCTGTCCCACCCCCACACCTTACTAGATTTTAAGACTAGAGTTAAGTTAGAGATTATCCTATTTTGTTAAGCCGAAAGGCGGACACTTTTGAAATATAATAATAATAATAATAATAATTACTGGTAAGTGCACTAAAATTCACTCTCAGTTTCGAGAACTTCAGCAAGTAATGTAAAATTGATGCTAAGTACTTCTAAAACTCTTAGTAACGTTCCGAGAGCTACTGGAAAAGCAACAGAATCTGATATCAGGCAAAATGGGAATGAGAAGAAAAACTTCACATCCTTGCTCATCCATGTACAACCAACACAGCCTATAAGCCTATGAGAAACTATGTCTATGCCTCAAAGTTATGATACATTAGTTGGCAACTCTTCCCTTCGCGCCCAATGGTCACCAATATCATTGGATTCCATTGCTCTCTCTCTCTTTCGCACAAGTCCTTCCGGAGCTTGTGTCCAATGTACACCGATAGTCGAAACATGACTGCACTTTAAATTAAATTGCAATGCTCTGCGCACACTGCATCAGGGCGCACTTCACCATCTCGGTTGCGGCATAATTTCCGGCGACAGCACGAACCGGGAAGTGTTACGGCCAGGAGCTGCATACGCGGCTCTCGAGTCGCCAGTCCGGTGGCCCATAGTAGATCGGTGTACAAGTACAATCGAATTAAACACATCCCGTCCATGCAATGTCTCCCGATCAAGGCATCTCAGTTTCAATCGGGTATTGCTTCGGGTAACTTCCTGAATAATGCAACGTGCTCCTGTGGATGGATGCGGGGACATGTCTTGTCTGCATATCGCGACCGGTCACTTGGCGTGAAAAGACTTGTATTGCACCAAGATACAGCGACGTCAGAGATTCGTTTTTTTGTCGTTGCTTGAAACATGGCGTCATCCTTTTGTCTCTGTCGGGCACCAGGCGTCTCCATCGTATATTTGCAAAAGGAAAAAGAAAGTAGCTTACTCATAGCTGGACACTTATAGCAGGACACTTATGAAACGCTTTATTTATTGTCGATTACTTTCTGTTCCATTTTTTCTTCCTGATATTTATGTGGAAAACATGGTGATTTGTGATTTTGATAAACATTTTCCCATCTTTTGCAGGGCTTACAGCAAATATTGGTAAGCACAGGCAAAAGTGCAACAGCACAGAACTTTCATTAGCCGGTGTGACCTCCGACTGTGACGGCTGCACTGTTTATTCCCGTGAGGCTAATGGAAGCTTCATGTCCGTACCGAACACCGTCACAGGGCGTCTGGTCTTGGTGACGATTTAATCGTTCCCTAGCCTTGCCCGTACGCTTTCGTTGGTCATCTTGCCTCCCAAGAAAGGGTAAATAAATGAGCCGCTTATTGAATAGTTAAGTTTGGAGAAAACAAACCCCGGGGGTAGGATTAGGTTGTATTTTCGTTCTCTTTCGTCCAAGTGTTTGGATGGTTAGATTCAACCGATGATGCGTGTTTGGTGTATGGTTTGTACACTGAGTCAGTTGAGCAATATGCTCAAAGGAGAAAAATATTGGGTTTTTCCAAGAAAACAAGCAATCGAATCACAACAACCACGTTTGTTTATTTTGAAACTGTAAAGATATGACCTGTGATGCATTGCATTGCAGACATTGCCTGAGGTGAAGTATGGTGAAGCATGATCCAACCAACCGGCGGTATTTTGAGGCCTCTATAGTTGGTGTTATTCTAACTATTTTTTGTTGAATCAAACACACTTTGGAGTATCCGATTGATTATAGGAAGGGGATCGTAAAAGCAAAAGAACTGTAAACACTACACTTCTTCAAAGGAAGTTATCGATTACTTTAATCTATACGTATCTCGCAATTCTTGCACTTCGTTCGAAGACGTTCAACGAAGAAGAGTTTGATTTGCTTTACTCGAATCAACAACTTCTCTACCCAAACCGTAACCCACTGTGTACCGTTTCACTTACCCGATTGTCCCGTTCTTTAGATTATCAACCAGCGTCGGTGGGGATTTGCAGCGCACGTTTTGTGTGAGCGAATTGTACGCCACCGCCTGCAGATCGCTGCTGTTGGAGGCGTTCAGAATGTTGCAGAAACCGGGCACATGGCCGGCACTAACCCCGGCACCGATCGGATGTACGGATGCGACGTGCGGTTGCGATATGAGCGGTGCCGATGCGGCCAACGATGCGTTTATGTCCACGACCGACACCTCCGTCAGCGTGTCCGTGGGATGGTGTGGATGATGCTGCTGCTGGTGATGATGGTGGTGCAGATGCTGGTGTGAGTTGGTTTGCTGCTGTAACGTGGCAGGTGTCGGAGATGGATGCGGCCGCAGTGGATTGTGTGGGTGGCCTATGCTCCCGAGCATCGGGCCAGTTTCACTGGCCGTTTTTCCCGCCATCATTCCCGGATCCATGGCGTTCTGCTTCCAGGATGGGGTTTTTGCGTTCGGAATCTGCAACACACGGGAAAGGAAATTAAATTAGCTCGAGTGGTGTCGTATAGTGTGAGCATTAAAAAATATATGCTTGTTGCGAGTGTCGGGAATGGTGGTGTGAAGGCGTGAATAATGGTAATGAAGTTGAAGTAAGTCTGTGTCTGGCGGTGGGTTGTTTATTTACCCACCCCACACGGTTAAACGGTTAAATTATGCATTGTTATGCAACCAATCATGGTAAGTGCGTTCTAAACGATTTTGTTTTCACACTTTCCTCTCGGGGTAACGAAGCTTACCTTTACCCGGTAATGGGTTGTGCTGGGACGAACTTCGTTTTTTTTTGCACATCAGTTTCCAATTATCGAATTGGTTATTACAGTTTCATAGAGTGTGTAACGGATAAAAGAGACATTTGGCATGTGCCGTTTGGATGAATTAATTTAATGAAGTTAAGCACCGTGTTAAAAGAATTCATTTCCAAGTTTTATCATATGGAAAATGCGTTAATTACATTACATTATCCCGTGGGATTGGAATTATCACGGAATGTGAACAATTTCAATGGCTCTTTTTTGATATTTTCAATCTAAGGAGTATTATTTGTTTTAAGAATATTGCAAAGTTAACGAAAACCTTATTTGTTGCACTAGTATTGTTTGATTAACAAATGTTTGAAATAAATGCTAACAAAAATCATACATCACTTTAAAAGCTAGAAAAGTTAGAAAAGAACTTGTTGAGCTCCAAAGTCTGCCAATAACGCCCCACAAAGTTTGTTGGTTGAAGACTTAAACCAAGTTGTAAATACAAGTTTGTTTTGTTCGTCAAGACTTTTAAAACTCTTTCATATTGCAACTTTTCTGCGTGTCTGTCTGGCACGATCATTCGAAAAAACTGCGAAAATTTGCGATAACGATGGTGCTCTTTATATTTATAGTTGTAATCAGTTAGTTTTATGCTAGCTTAGACCTACATTTTCTTCAAGTAGATCCAGTAACCTCACTATTAACGCTTTCCGCACGCGGCATGTGGGACATTCTTAAACCGGCAAAAAGGAAACTAAAAACGAGACACAAAAAACAGCTGCAAACAACCCAAAACCGTGAAGCATTCCTG
>KZ061688.1:89597-161056 GCA_002091835.1 Anopheles maculatus | reverse complement strand
GGCAGGAAAAGGGCTGAACATTGTTGCTGTACTGGCTTTTTTATTCCCCTGCTCTACATTGAGCAGCATGAGCTTTCAGGGTCAGAGGTCTCCCCCGAGAGGTTTGGTTTTGTTTGCCGGAAATGCTATACATTTTACAGAACAGTCAGCTCGGCATGTTTCATGTGCTGCATACGATCGCATTCGTCCCCGTTCGCGTACTCCACAAAACTGGCAAACGGAAGCGGAACGTGGGCACACGAAAGTTGAAGTGGGTTAAAGTGGGAAATGTGCTGTAACTTACAGTGTCGTGTATTCAAAAGTTGTGACATTTGGCGGGGAAGGAGAGCAAGTGGCGCCCGGGAAGGATAATATTTGCATATCGATTTGTTTGTCTCACATGCTGGTAATGTGGCATTTGCTTTTTCGAAGCTGAAACGCTCGCTTTCGAAGAGTTGGTCGAAGGTAATGGTTAGGAAAAGCTGTAGGTTTTGTTGTTTTGGGGGAAGGGAAATATTTATTCCCTGTACTAATGCACACTTTTCAGTAAAATAATGACATTCTGCATCTTATGCTACACTAAATTACTTTTTCTCGCAAAAGCATATTTGAAAACCTTACCAAAAAGAGGCTTTACTAGCACGCTTTTGTGGACAGATTCATTTGAAAATTGTTGTCTTTTAAGTCAAATATCCATTGAGCGGAACGTTGCACGGGAATTGCATACACCGAAACTAGGGAACTCTTTATGATGCCGAGTTTTGATGGTTCTTGTTCTTTTCTTGGAAAACTGGAAGCCGTTGTCGTTCCATCGTTCCATCGTTTGGATAGCAGTTGCATCGTTAGTTCGCCTGAACGACCTGAATGTTTCGCCATCTAAAAAAAAAGGCTTGTAGCGAACAGCGAACGATGCAATTTTCTCCCGGCTGCTGCATTTTTGCACATTGAACTTCAAAACGAATTTTTCCGTACCGTACCGAAAGCAATATCGGACACATGCAAACGAGGCACCATCTTTTTTTTCCTCTCTTTTACCAAGAGTTTAAAGGCGAATGCTCTGTACAAGAGCAATATTAAATGACACACCGGGGCAACACTCTAGCCACTGGTCGCGTATGCTCCGGACGCTTCACGTGAAACCACCGGATGGCACCTGGCTGAAGTATGCTGGCCACCGATTCGGGAGCGCTTGACTGACACTGACAGTGACAAATTTAATAGTACATCGGGTCCCCCCACTGTTGCCATCTTCCGTTTTGTTTGCTGCTGTTGCTTCTTCAACCGAAGTTACCGAAGTTGCGAAACATGATGACACCTTCTATATATCGCCGGCCAAACGCCCGGTAAAGCGGCCCGGTTATGGTATTAAAGAGTCGCTTGTTTTTTTGTTTTTAGTTTATGCCGAAACCGTCCACGATCGTTTCATAGCTCGTGAAAGGGGGTTAAAAAAAGTTGCTAAAACAACAACACTAGCTAGCTAGCAAAAAAAATTAGCGGAAGCGAAACCAAGCGCAAACGAACCCGGCATTGAGGGGGGTAAAAAAGGAAATTAAAAGAAGAGAGCAAAAAGGAAAAACCCAACAACACTCCGATGACTGGCCCAAAGCCCCCAAAATGACACCCGGTAAGTGTCACTTTTGCCGAACCGAACCGTAGGGGAAGAGGGTTTGAACAGGTTTCGGGTGTGCCAAACGCTATCAGGTGGGACAGTTGTTGGGTTTGCTTTTTCCATTTCGATGTGTGTGAGAGTGTTTTGTTTTTATAATGCCGATAAAATAGCTAATGGAAGCGACGATCGACCGAGATTGTTGGTGTTGTTAATTTTTTAAAAGGTGAACCGGTACAGATTTTCCATTCTACGGGTTTGCCAGAGGAGGTTAAATTGATTTTTTTTTGTGATGCTTCCGTACCTCTTCCTTGGGTGGCATTTTTCTCTTTGTGTGGTGTGTGTTGTGGTGTGTTGGTGTAACGTGGTGTGATGCTATTTAGAATTTGATGAGATGGCGATTCCGGTTGTTTGGTTTAGTAGTTAGTTTGGTGATTATGGTCAAAAGATTTGGTGCAAAGGTCAGCATTTTTACATCCTTGCTCATTGTAGGGCGAGAATCTTTTTCAAATCCTTTCGTAAGATTTTACCTAAGATTTTGGAAAAGGCAAATGAACTTACTGGGAGAGTAGGACTATTCGATTTTAATTCTATGAGCGCTTTTAATTAAGGGAAACAGTCGTAATCAAAGGCCGGATAAAAAAGGATATTGCGGACTCCAATTACCAGGGATATTGAAGGTTTCAAAATAAATAAAAACTATGTAAATAGAATAAGAATTCTCGCTTGGAACCATGAACCGACAATTTGATCTTGTTTTGCGCTAACCTATGATTGTTTAGTAAACTTTTATTAGGGCTTTTACATTACACATTTTTCTTACGTTTTGCACAATGTCCTATGCTTGCGAAGCGTTTCACACGAACAGATCTATTTTAGCTTGATTTGTTCGCTAATCGCTTAATGAACTCCAATGTACTCTCGATGATGAGCTACCCTGCTACCCTTCGCTAGACAACGGAACACAGATGGACGTCATCTATACGGATTTCTGCGCTGCGTTCGATTCTGTGCATCATTCACAACTGACTGTAAAGCTTTCTAAAGCATCGACATATTACTGAAAAAATAGCAAAAGGCCCTCTCTACACCCTTCACTAATTCTGCAGGAGTTCCGCAAGGCAGTATCTTAGGCCCTATTTCGATTGCCATATTTATTAACGACATAGCGTATTCTAACTCAGATTGCGAAATGCTTTTCTATGCAGACGGCTTAAAGATATTCTTACCAATTGCTGACCTTGCGGATTGTCAAAGACTCCAACCCGGTTTAACTCAATTCCACTCGTGGCGTCAATGTAATTTCATGCGTGTCAACATTGACAAATGTACAGTAATCACGTTTTCAAGAAAAGAGAGCTCCGATTAAATTTGATTACAAAATAGCTGATTCCTCTGTCCCCCGTTCAAAGGTAGTTCGTAACCTAGGCGTCCTCTTAGACAGCAGACTTTACATTAACAGACCACTACGAACATATGATATCAAAAGCGCTCCATACACTAGGCTTTATGTTAAGTGTTTCAAAAGATTTTGAAAGATGCATTCAGTGTGAAATCCCTGCACACTGTGTAGTATTTTTGAGGTGCTTTTGTAAAATAATATGTTAAAATGAGGCGTTGAAGATCTTGTTATGTAGGACCGTTAGCCATATTGATAGAATCCGAGAAACATGAATAATCGTCGAGCGAAGAGTTAGTTCAAGCAAGAGAGCGAGTGCGTAAGGATCAGGCAATAGGCGAAGAACAAAAAAGCAGGAACAAAGTGCGTGTACACTATTTTATAAATCCTTTTTTAATAACAGCCTGATTAATTAAACATTTTGCATGAAAACTTTTGAAGTTTTCGTGAGTTTTTCTCATGTTCCAATAAAAAAGACAAGAAAACAAAAGAACAAAATGAACTTGATTCATTTGGGTCAATTTTAAAGCACGTCTAGTCTACTAGATTCAACAAATTCAATAGCTGCCATTCGCCGCCCAAACCCACCCAAAAATTGGGCTGATGGTGGTGAGATGTTTCCAGTTTGCACATTTTTGCCCCATTCAGGCGTGCATTGAAGTGCCCTTGAGTGTATCGGAAAACCCATGGTGGGATAGCATAAAAAAGGGGCCCCCATTGATACGCTGGAAAGGAGGGAAAACAAAGAAGCGAAAGCGACCTTTCCTACCAGCGGGTGGCCATGGATCGAGCACACATTGCAGATAAACCAGTTCCTGGTGTACCGAGTGCAACTGCACTCGAAGATCAGTTTGCACACACACCAACTATTGCAACTCGTTTCTTTTTTTTTCATTTGTAATCGTTTTTCTATCCACCACCAACCCGATGTGGGAAAGGGCACCGACGAGGGCTACAATTTGTCAGATTAAAGCAGCACTAGATCGCGGTATCGTACGGTAGTGGTAGCCGCACATGGGTTGTGGTTGTGGTGCTCGACCTTACCCACACCGACCTCGGACCAGCAGCAGCAGCAGTAGCAGCTCGCAGCTTAGAAACGAACCATGGCAGACAAAGTGTTACGCTTTTGAATCATTAACGTTTCGTGAAGCGAGTAATTTGTTTCTCCCTTTTCTCCTCCCGTTTTGGCGGAGTGCGGGAGAAAAAGTGCAGCTGCACTTGTCGATGTAGCCACTCGATGTTGGTTGGTTGGGTGGGGCGAAGTTGGTCGAGTGGGGAGGTTGGTTGGTTGGTGTACGGTTTGTAGAACATATGTTGTGGCAGTACGGCATTTTTCTGTTTCCATTTTTATTCTGGTTTGCACCTTTCTACTTGTTTTATGTTGCATTTGTGCGCAATGTTTCGCTCCTGTTCGTCGCATCATATTTTTAGCATCATAATATCGCTCAACCACCAAGCCTTGCTTGGCTGTTTGCGGATTCTACCGTGATTAGTCATGAAACCACTGTACAAAAGCGAACCGGAAATGTGCATACGCGGGGAAAATAAATATGGAATCAGCAGTAAACAGGGACCATCACGACCAATCGAGACATGGATCATACTACCGCGAAGGATCGATTGCATTCAAACAAGCTGACAGGAAGCATTCCAGTGGCTGGGAGAGTGTGTATGGGGCGAAGCATCTGTGCGATTTTCTCATGATTTATGGGTCGTACCAATTTCATCGGAATCGGAAGTGGAACTTGATCACCATCCGGCCCTGCTACCGTAACCGATTGGCGCAATCGACGGTGTGGTGTAGAGCGAATAAACGCCGGACAAAAATGGCATAAAGTTAAATAATGCTACCGGTTCAGCGTTCGAAGGTTTGGTCGTTGCCAGCTATTCAATAGGAAATGTAGACTAATCGTTTGTTGAAGCGAAAGAATGAATTTCGTAAGCGGATCGGTTGACAGCCCATAAGGATATATTCTGTCGAGGTGAGGTCCATAGATATGGAAATAAATGTTCGACTGCCAGTGCGAAATGCGAGATGTAGTGCATTTTTCACGGTAGAGTATAACTGACAAATCATTTGAAATAACATGTAATGTTTGGACATTGGAACAATCAGGATTAATCCACCTGACCTAACAGGTCTTACAGTCAAGAAGAAGCATTGGTTGAATGTATTTAACTCTAACAATTTGTTTTAGTTGAAATGTATCAGACCAATCAAAACGTCTGATAAGCCTCTCTAGTGTTAATTAAATTTTAATACATCCAGACATTCTTTCTTTCTTACAGTACTCGTACGATGATCATAAAATTCTAGTATCACCTATCCAATCTCATTTGACCTTTGGCTGGTACGTGGTAAGGTCGCTAAAGCCAGTTGTTGGGTGGAAGGACAGGCAACAAAAAAAAGCCAATCCTTATATCACACTCGAGGACACATTTTAATTACGCAACATTCACACCCACACGCTACGAAAGCAATCTGATGCTCCCAAGAGTGCAACCCACCAAAGCACAGCACAAGGACGATTCGGCTTATAAGCGAAGACACAACGAAAATTAACCTAACGCCAGCAACTCCGACACGATAAGGATAAAAAAAATAATACGTACACCAAACCTCTCATGTAACAAGGGACCAAGAAGAAGTTTCAGCAACGTGCTTTCGCTTAACGGTTACGTTGAAAATGAGTCCTCGTGCAAACGTCTTCACACACGCGCCGCTCTGCTGCCCACGGTTGCGCCGCATTAAACCGGGAAGCCATTTCGGGACGATAATCGAAAGGAATGCCATTGGCAAACGGTTGGGAATTACGTAAAGCAGATGTTGACCTCCAACCGCCGCGTGTGGAAAGCATTCTTTGTTACTTCTTATGATTACAGTCTTACGACGGCCAAACCGGCTTCCAGTCGCCTTCAAGTGCGTGCGTACTGACATCAGGCAAAGGGGAAGTTCAACGGCGAAAGCAAAAGTGTGACTCGATACGCTAAAAAGCGCACAGTTTAGCGAGAAATCTCAGAAAACGGAAGGAAGTGCGTTGTGCTTCTAAACAATACTCAATAAATGGTCCAGTGATGGGGTGCTGCTTGTGAGGCACGTAATAATTGCACGTTAGCTACACACCATCACCATCTATCAACATTGCGATGATTCGATCACCAGCACACTACATGACGTAGTAGTGGCTGAATGGTCAATAAACCGGGACAAAACTTCGAACGCAATATGCTCGATAAATCACCATCGATATGGGCGCGCTCGCGTCGATGAATTGTGCCGCAGTGATGGAGGAAGCGAACCTTTATCTGTCAGAAACGCTGTGTGTTTGTTCCCGTTGTTTTCCCATTGATTATCAAATCAATCACTGCGAATGGCATGGCGATCGTGGATTAGTTTCGTGCAATATCCATAGGCCAACCAGCAGTGGCGCCGACACAGGAACGTTCTCGTGGAGGGAAAGGAAGGCAAAGCGAAGCTGGTTAAATGGCCCACGTGTTGTCGAATATCATACGGCCTATAAAGCAGAAAAGGAAAACGTTAAAAATTGATTAAAACCCATTATGCCGATGTCTAGCGAACGTTCGATTTTTATTAATATAATATCGTTATCCATAATGCAGAAGCGATGCTTCTACTAGGTGTTTCTATAAGTTCTGTCACAAACAGCACCTAACTTTACTGGATGGTTTGTTTGTTATTGAAGACGGAATCTATCAAAAAGTGAAAGTATTTCAACAGTACTACATATTATATTAATTTCTAGACTTATTTAAAGCCTGGATTTATTCTATGCTCCACCCTGCCCTGCTAACAAATACTGATTTTCGCAGTGGTAATCGCACATTTGAAGTCGCCCAAAACTTCACCTATCTGGAGTCAAAAGTCAGCCAACCGGTCATACTACAGCCTGAGGACTGAGGACAGACGAAGCTGGGAACTGTATAGAACCTTTATAGTGCCAGTACTCATATAAGTCAGATGGACTCTGTCTAAAACTTTTAGCCGCGTTCTTGAGAAAGATATTCATAAGGATTTTTGGCCCCGTATGTGTGGTAGGACATTGGAGAAAGGATTGCAAGGCCAAGCCTCGGGAGGCTGGTCATGTCATGAGAATGGAACCGGACGACCCAGACCGTAAAGTCCTTTTGAGCCGTCCATACAGACAGAGGAGGCGTGGTAGGCCCAAATTAAGTTGGTGTGATGGCGTTGAAGTATCCATCAAAACGGCCGGGATATTGGATTGTAATAGCAGGCCAAGACCTGAGGTTGTAGTGCCTCAAAAGTAAGTAAAACCAATTTATAGCATGTAGCCGAATAGTCAATCCTAGAAGGGAACAGTCCAGATGGAACTTGACACCCTGTCTTTCTTATTTTCTTCCTAATCTTTTTGACTTGATAACCTGCTAGACCATGCCGGCCACATAATGGCTTACTAGACGTATTGGTACCAAGTAGTTGGTTAGTCAATCCTCTTTACGAGGGAACGGTTCAGATGGTATTTGATCCCTGTTGTCAAATGTACTGTCGTTATTAGAATATTGATAAATTCTTGACAGTTTTGGAAAGCAAAATAAAATAGTTGTTTCAGTTTTCAGTGATTGTGAACAGGGAGCGTACTAATTGAATATCTAATGCTCAGAAACTCACTCATAAATGTGTGATTTTGCAGGGATTAAACAGGAATAAAGCATAATCAAAAACAATCCAAACCTCCACTATCGATTCATTCTCCCTTCCACGTGTGTCCGATGGGATTATCTGACTATATATACTACTGCCAGCTGCGGTCGATTGTTGAATTGATTTTTCGTAGAACGCACAAGCACGTTCCAACAGTACGTTGCTAAGCACAAGCCTCAGTCCACAACAATTGGACGGCTGCTTCCGTGTTCTTATCAAAGCCGACTACTAACCAAACAATCAACACCGACCACACCGCCCCGACTATATGCTGGCTTGGTGTGGAGTTCCGATAAAAATACCACCAGGTATCATGTGCGAAGATGTGTGTCACGCACCTGGTGGCGCACTTGTTTCATTTATTGCTGTTTTTTTTTTCTTTTTCAGCCTTTTTTACTGCGAGTCAAGTTAAGTGCACGATGCACTCGGCGTTTCAAAGGTTGGAGGCTCGCTAGCCGGTGTGTCGTGTCATAGACCTCACGAAACGCCGACATCATCAACCCTGTGTACTGGAAATTCTTATCAGTTCCTTGATCGACATCCAATTTTGGACGCACTCGCAACGGTTGGCTGCCGTTATCGGTAAACCATTATTTAAGTGCAGGGTGGATGTTTTTTTCTTATTTTGACCATCTGATTGATTTCCGATAAACGCCTTCCCGTTGGGGGCGCACCTGTCCAAGTGGTGACAGGGTGTTGATATTTTCGGTACGATTAAACAAACCGATCGGTAGTTCAGATTATCGCAAAGTGCAATCGCACCTAACTAGCTGGATGCGTAAGAGAGGCAAGCGAACCGATGGTTAGATAAGGTGTACCGGATTCCCCGCTTATCACTTTATGCCACCAGTGTGCGACAACAGGTGTGCAAAACAGAGGGGGGCTTTATTGATAAACGGTGCTTGAAAATCGTACTCGTGTGCGATAACTGGGCTAGATTAGTAAGGCGCGCAGTCGCTAATATGGATGTACTGGAGTACCCTGTTGCTCGATTATCGCACACCGGTTTCAAGGCCGTCAGGAGTTTAATGCTGATGCTCTCGAAATGATGTCGTCAAGTGCTGTCGTCATTTGAGTGTAGCTATAACCTTTTCTGTTTTGCAGAATGGCAATCAAAACATTTTACATTTTTTTTTATTTCTTTTTTAATCGTTTTCAATTTAAACTAACTACTACAGCAAAAAGAGGCGGAAATCCGCATTTAAAAGCAGAATAAATGTTGTTAATCACTTATCATGGTCCATTAAAATGGAAAACCGAACCGATATTACACAATGTTTGTGTACGTCCAGACTTATTAAAACCTCATTTTTATCATTAAATCTCTTCAAGTTTTTATTGTGTTCTCAAAAATATATGTTAAGAACTGTATGTTCTGAATAAAAGCGTTTAATTTGACTCTCCATTCCGGCTTTCGTTTCGGTATAGCTGTTTCGCCCATTCGTTTGTTTTGTCCATCTGTCAAGTCTATTGACAATAATCTACCCAAGGGCCACGATCGACTCATCTAAGCACACCGACCGGCATCCTCTGTCTCGGCCTTCTCACAATTTATCTCACGGATCCGGAAAGAACCGTTGAGCTGTGCAAATAAAGGCATCGAGAAGCTTTTAATTTTCTCCATCATCTTCCGCTGGGAGATGGGGGAAGAGATCACTCACACTTCGGTCGGTCACGGTGTACGGTATGGTATGACTTCAAGCTTAACCATCCGCAAACGTTTGCAATAAAGGAGTGGAAGCAAAAACGTTGCGCTCCGTCATGACTGTGACTCATTTATCACGTATGGAGCGGGTTCTGATGCTGGAATCCATGATTGAGTCATTGCTGAAAGATTGACAATTAGCAGTTCCGACAAGAGCGGTGGAATTTGTTAAGAGAAATTCTTCAACGACCTACTAGCAGTACAAACACTACTTTAATCAGACTAAGTAGCTGTGGGGAAGCAATGGAAGGTCCAATGCATTAAAAGCTTTAAAGCTTTGTTTATATACAGCTTTATGTTTCTGTGGAAATGCCATCAGTTCTCATTACATTTGCTACCCCAGGTTTTGCAACGCCTACTCGAAAGAAAGGACAAACATAACTTACATCTCTGACGGTGTTGTCGCCCAAGAACAGGAACCGCGTTCGAACGTTCGCACGTGTGTCGCTTCCTTCGAAGTTCCGGATTCACCACACAGGCACACGCATACAATCCTTTCCCGCTTCCTCCCGTCACTGAATCCTGGTGCTTGCTGGTGACTGGTGGGTTTCCGAGAAAAGCGTTTTCCCACGCGTGTTTTGTGGTTTTATATCTTCTCTTCACTCACTCCCTTCACGGCTGCCTACGCGCCCGGGATGGCTAACTAATACTGTTGAATAATAAATCTGTGGCTCAGGGTTTTCCTACCCTTGCTGTTTGCGTTTTTCCACTGAGTGGGCGGATATCTTCGCCTGCACACCACTGTGTCACACACAACTGCAAACACACGGACACAACGCCA
This sequence comes from Anopheles maculatus, assembly GCA_002091835.1. NCBI lineage: Eukaryota > Metazoa > Arthropoda > Insecta > Diptera > Culicidae > Anopheles > Anopheles maculatus. The sequence goes on along the minus strand of KZ061688.1, from coordinate 150,905 downwards.
CAAACACAGTGGGAGAAAAAGGACACTCGTAGAAAATATCGGTACGCCTGTGTATGCGTGTGTGTGTGTGTGTGTGTGCGTTTGTATATGGATGAATGTGCCGGTAGCACAACTGCACCGAAAAGTCGATGATGGGCGACGGTACCGTGTGCCGCGGACGATGGGGTGTATTTATTAAGCACTTTTCTCCTATTTTTAGGGTTGCGATGGTTGCTGACTGCTGCTGACTTGTTTGTGCTGATTTATGGAAAAAGGGATGCGCGAGACTGTGTATCCGTGTCCCGTGTGTGCCTTTCGGCCTTTCGCAAAAACCGTCGTTGCCACACACAGAAGAATAACACACTTCCGCCACAGCAGCTAGCACTAAACCATGCACACACACACAAACACAAAAACGCCTGCTTCGTACGAATGCGCAGAGTAAGAATGGAACTGATGTGACACACACTTTACGCGAACTATTTTCTTCACGCACTACACTACACTGCACACTTGCTGGTTCCCTCTTTCACATCGTCCTTCATCACTTTCGATTCTTTCTCGTCCTTTGGGCCGGCATCATCCGGTCCCAAATCAAACGGGTAAAACGGATGTGTCGATCAACTTTTCATTGTGATTTGCAGCACGCATCAAACGAACAACCGGGCTGCTATGTTTGCTGCGGTGATGATCGTTGTTGTTGCATCGTCGTTCTTCTCTGCTGCTGTCAGAATGCTTTAGCTTTTTGGGTTCCAAAGCAATGAAAAACTACACAAATACACACACACGAGCACACAATTCACAAACTTCTCGTACTAGTTAAACCTTTTTGTTGAAAGCAGACTACATCAGGGAATGGAAGAAATCGGAAAGTAAAACAATTAGATTGCGAATCGCAAGCATTAAACGAAGAAGATGCGTCGGGGTTGTTTTTTTTTGACAGATATATACATTGGGCAGGTTCGGTGTGTGCGTTTTGCTTCTTTTTGCACCTGTGTGGCTGCACGAAAACCGACGTGGAATAATTTTGCACAGCAAGATATTTCGAAAACCTGTGCGCTGAATGTTTAGCTGTCAAAATCCAAATACTGGGGGTCCTCCACCGTTCGGCAGAGTTTATTTGCTCTCGGATATGCTTCACAAAGTGCCACACACAGAAAAAGAGCCGATCATAAAATCATCTCTCTTTGCGCTTGTGCCTGCGGTATTCTCACCGATTCTCGCTGATCGGTTTTTGTTCTCGCATCCCGCGAAAAAAAAAAAACAAGTATTCAATATTATGTTGTGATTCACACAACACTTCTCCTAAGGCAAGGAATGGTTTGTTTAATTTAAACGAAACGATAAAGTTTTGTAATTGTACACAACATTTCGTAACCTGATGATGCTATGCCAATCTTAAGCGAGAGAGCAAACACCTTACAGACGACGGACGCAGTCTCAGCTGATGAGCTAAGATAGAAGAAGAATAACTTGTGCTGAGCAAAACATATCGTTTGCATGCTATCTCGCTTCGCCCCCAGGGGCAGGATATACACGGGAAGAGCGATTTGTTTGACATCCATCTCGTTTCTTCCAAGTTGAGGAAAAGCTGCTACCCCTTGCTTTATAGAAATACGAAGACACATTTCTGTTCTCAAATTCGTTTTCAGAAGAATCCTCTTAATACACTTTGGTTTGATTCCTTAATTACTTTTCGCTAAATTATTTCACTTGCAACTGCAGTGATTGCTGCCAGCAGAGGTCGTCATATCAACACAATAAACACGCACACGCACGCAGCTCGGAGAGTAAGGATGTTGTTGGTGTTTGCTAAGAGCAGTTCGAAGAAGTAAAAAACCGTCATCCCCTGTGAAAAAAGGGGGTGCTTTTCTCGGAAAGGAAAATGCTCTCGATAAGCGAGAGGGAGCTGATACTCGAAGAAGTGCCATTGTGGTGAGAGCATGGCCCGATTTGTTGTTGTTTTTCATGCCCCAGAAGGTTGCTCTTGGAGATGGCAGCAGCAGCAGCAGCAGCTGGTCGCTGGTTAAGTAAGGGAGAGTTGTAAGCAAACATGGGGCCGGAGTGAGCCGGAGGGGGTGCTTTCGAGTTCGAAAAGCAGATGTTTTTCGATAACCAGCCAAGCAGCAGCAGCTGACGAGCCGGTTTGAGGTGGTGTGGGTGTAAGTGAGAGAGAGAGAGTGTGTGCCCGCGAGGACAAGCGAACCAGTGAAGGCTAAAAACCCCTGACGATGGTATGGATGTTTAGAGAAGAAAGGAAAAAAAAAGCGTACAAATAATGGTTTACGCTGTACTAGCCGAATGAGCATGAATCAACTACAGGACAAAAAGAATAAAGTGCGAGAAACGAGAGAGAGAGAGAAAGAAAGAGAAAGAGAGTTTTGCAATGTGAACGAATATTTATGTCCTTCATCAAACAAATCCAATTCGGAAAGAGAATATTAAACATAACCCTAGCCTAAACCAGGATAATATGATTTACCATGATCCAGTATTAATACACCGACTCAGAATAATCGATTGCGGGAAGACTTTAAGCTACACTAGAGTCTAGACCGTCGGAGGAAATGCAACAACAAGAAGAAGGAGCACAACCGAAAGGAGGAGGTGGCACTGTTGCGTGCAGCAAAGTATAGACGTCAGTGACGGCGGGTCAGCATTTTATATTAGCTCCATCTTCAACCATAGTAGCCTTTGAGAATGACGACAACAACAAAAGGGGCGAATGAAGCAGACCAGTGCGAAAACTTCTTGCCATTTTGCTGGCTCACCAAGTGTGCCGATTACTTGGACTGGGAGTGAGGTTCGAAATTTTCTTTCACACAACCACAAAACTGCGTCACACGAAAACCCCTGATGATGATTTTTAGAAAAAAATTAAGGGTTTTCCTCGCACAGTACAGCACACACCATCATCAGCTAAATTGTTTTTCACACAACATACACACGCACGCACACACACACACGGGGGAGAAAGCACACCCATACGCACACACACGCATGCGATGCACACGCACGAGACTTCGCTTTGGAGTGATGTGTCGTTTAGGGGGGGGGGACCATAGAACGAGAGACAAAATATACACACACGCACCAGAAGATGAACAACACAAATCCTGCGTTTACTGCTGGCTGCTGGCGAGGCTGCGTTGCTGTGTGGCCTTCCTGCGGGCAGTACTTTTTTTTCTTTTCCGGATTGTTTGCAAAACCCAACAAAACACACACCGTGTGCACCCGTTCCAAGACGAGAATGCGCGACACACGACACACCGAGACTGTGAGCTGTTGGTTTCGTACGCGCGTGCACGTCTGGACTCTTCGCGGAGCGCGCTACCAGCGCTGCTCACCAGTCCGCGAGTAAAGCGCGAACCCGCGAGACATGCGAGAGCGAACGATTTCGCGAGCGTGAGAGAGAGTGAGCGATTAAACACGCGCATGTTCCCTGTGCGGTGTACGCGTGTATGCAATGATGATGGTGTTGCTGTCTCGCTTCTTTCCACTGCGCTACACGGGGGTAGTTTATGGTGGTAGAGTGAAGAATGCTGCCGTCATCGTCCTCATCATCAGTACCATCATTGACGTCGGTATCATGCAAAGCAAGCGCTGGTTGTGTGTGGATCGTGCATCCCAACAAGACAGACATATATACTGGAACGTTTTCGTGACCTACCATCCTAATAGCAGCAGGGAAAGCAAAGGTGTTGGATGGGGCGTCAGAAAAGACCCCCCCCCCTCTCGCCAAAAACTTAAGACACGCCGACAGCCCAACCACTTTGCATATCACTTGCGGATGTTCGTTCGTTGGTGTCGTTTTGTATCTGTAGAACCACACAACAATGTTTATTTTATTTATCTTATACCTTACTTAGTTTGTTGAATGCCTTTTTCACTTTTGTCACATTGATACACAACAGAACAGAACTTGCATCCTTCACAATTGGGTCATTTTATATAGCTTACCATACCCCCATACATACACTAAAGCTCTCCCCCAGGAGATATACCGATGCACAGCCGACCGAGCTCCCGTAACGAGGTTAAGAAACTCGAACGCAAATACCGGAGTTCGTCACGCGAGACAAAGCGAGAGGCTGCCGTTACTGCAACTGCTGCGGAACTGCTGGAACTGGGAATGCAAGGAGTCGCAACAAGGGGTAGAAAATCTCGTTCTTTCTTCTTGCGTTTGCCACAACACCCGATATCCCGATGAAGGACAAAGAGTTGTGTTGGGTTTTCTTCGTCCAACGATCTTGTCGACGATTTCACGCTGTGGATGTACCGATCGCAAGTGAATAATTGTACCTACGGACGCTGGGGAGGGCGCGAAAAAGGATGCAAATTTAAAAAGTTGATCGTCGGGGATTTGGCGCCCAATTTGCAAATGCAATGCACCGTCTGCAGAGATTGATGGTGAATGTTTCTTTCTTTTTTTTTGCAGTTTGGAAAGGGTAATGAAGGTGAAGTTTTTTATTTCAGACAAATTTTTATCATGTTCTCACACTGATAATGTTAAAAATATTAGTTTTGATTGCATTTGGAAGTTGCGTTCTTTCAGCAATTTAAACAGATTTGCAATCATTTAAAAAGGATGTTTTTGTATTTAATTTATCAATATTTTTTAATAAGTTTGATATCGTTATCGACAGTTTTGGAGGAGTATCCTTCAAATCATTTCGTTTCAAGATTTGTTGTAAGCTATCAGCTCTATTCATACCTAAATATGCTGAATGCGTAATGCTAAATCAGACGTTCTTTAATCACAAGTAATGCAACATTCGGTTCCATGCAAACTCTGCTTCATGCTGGTGTAAAGCTGTAACATTTGATGGTGCCCAGGATTCAGAGGTACCGGACGATCTTGTACGATCGTATAAAACGTCAGAAGCAGATGAAGAAAATACTCGTCTTATAAACTTGGTGTCTTTAACGTTTCTTAGCCTCAAAGGGTCTCCAACCTAAGGCCTTCGAAGCTCTGTTATGCGACCTGTAAAGTCTTCTTGGAATGTGGCTAGATATTGATATATGTTTTTGTATATAAGTGTTGAAGATTATGTAAAATGCTAGTAATCAAAGTTATCAAAAATTTAACTATTTATGAGCTTAAATTGAGTTAACCACTATTTTTCTCAACGCAAGGCGCTATTAATAAATTATTGCATTCTTCTTCTTTTGTGGCCTGCTCCTAGGGAGCACGTCTAACAGACATGGCCTAACAGACATGGCATTGCATTAGACTATTTAAAAATTACGCAAGCAAGCATATTGTTGAGTAACATTACACAATGAAACAAAAAGGAACATGAAAACAGAATAGTTGAAATAAGTTCAAAGGGTTCCATTTATGTAATTTCCCTTTCGCTTGAAAGTTGGAAAGTCCGTGTCCTGTTCCTGATAGTTGCGCAATGTACAAAAGGGCGAAAAAAAACACATAAGAAAAAAATTGAATTCAAAACAAAAAAGCTGTTATTAATATCTGAAGCACCCTAAGCACAGAATTCGTCCCACACATTTTCACTTGTCAGAAATAGGAAGCTCCCGTAGCATTAGATAATAATAAAACATTGCACTAATGGTAATGGCAGCTCAGTGAACGTTCCGGACCTTCCGGGATCACCTCTCGGGATCACCTTCCGGGATAGATTTGTGTGCTGTGGTTGGGACAGGTTTGTGGGCCAATCGCCGATGTAATACTATGTTTAGGTTTGTCCTTTATGTTTAGCTGGGCATGGCCGTGTGGGCACGAGCGTTTCTCTTTCGAGCATCCGTCTGCATCTGTCACCGTCTGTTACGGAGGCAGAGCGCATTATCCTTGTGCGTTTATCAGCAAACTTCCGTTTGTGGTGATAACGTTGCATCATATCATCTGTTGTGTTTACCATGAACGATGCGTGCCGGAGGGCACGATCGACCATGGTTAATGAACTAGCAGCAGCACGTGTTGTGCAATATGATTTGGTGGGTGTGAGAGATGTGCTTTTCTATGAAATAAAATCCTATATTTTCATTTTGCGTAACGAATGAATTCCACCATACGGTGCATCCTTCATATCAAACTGTTTTGCAAACAATCATTCACCAATAGAACGCTATTCATGATAGAGACCTTATCAAAACATAAACGGCTTCTAAGTGTGCATGCCCTCAATTCTAACTCTAAGTAAGTGTTATGCTGTTCGCTTCCACTGGCCCGACGCGGAACACCCTTGTGCGCGATTGCGTTAGAAGGTGTCCAGTTCAGGGTCAATTTACTTAGCGAGCGAACGTGCGTGCGTGTGGAGAGAGCGCTTTGTGTATGGTTTACTAATTTGCTGCTCCGACGCATTTCGGTACTACGAAAAATCATTCAACGCACTAACAACAACGCAACCCAACTGGCAAGAGTAGCTAAGAAGGGAGTTGACCTCAATTTACGCACGATAGTGCGCCTAGAAGCAAGGGTGTGTGTGTGTGTGTATATGTTTGATGGTCCATTTTTGGTCCACGTTTACGCACGCATGCACACGACTGTCACAGAGGAACAGAGACAAGGCGAGATGATAAAAGGGCGAATGACGATCAAAGTCCAGGGATCATTGCGGAACGGCATTTCACCCTCAATGCAGCACCGTTCTTTGTGTATGCAGCATACGCATTTGCAGCTAGAAACAAAATAGTATTAGGAAATTCACTTTCGGTTTTAAATATGCGTTAAACTGATTGTTTTGCTCTATACTTGTGCAATTATCGTACCTGTCAATTTGCTACTTCGGATTACATGTTCTTATTGTTTTTTTTTAAATCCGTTGCAAAAGTTTAAAGAAACCTGTGACACAACCGAATTTCGTAATCTGTCCCAATCTTGACTTTGAGAACTGCCCCTTTGGAGCAAAGTTTAACACAAGAAGCCAGCAACAAAAGAGAGTATGTACATAATTAGAATGTTTTGAGTTGTTTTACGGCCCTGATTACAGTTTTTGTTAAGGTTATCTAAATAAAAATTCAACCACAATCAAACCACGTAACCGTTGGAAAGCTTCAAGGAAATGAACTGTCATTCGTAACTGACCGCACATACCATTTGCTTCATCAACGTAGGCTTAGGAAAAGCAAACAAACGCGAAAAAAAAAGAAATCGTTTTATAACCGTGCTGGTTGGTTGCTTGGATTTGGTGAATGGATCGTTCGAGATGGTGCGACAGTAGGAAGAACAACCACCATCTTTGCGTCAGTTTCTAAGCCACGGCTGCCGGTCGGTCCCCGCTCATCAGGCTTCCGGGGTGGTTCTGCAACAAACACAGAACCACACTCATCCAGGCTACTTCATCGCGATAGTATGACCTCTGCGTTGGTTGGCTTTATTGCCGCGCCGCTATTCCGTTTAGTTCAACGTGCATGCACAAAAGATAAAACAAACAAGTGGAAGAAGCTGTTAGTGAAGCTAGAAAAAATTGCACGAACCTTCCAGCACCATTCTCGCAACATTCCCTTTTCGCCTTCCCCGCCCAAATAGGCTGGGTGTGTGTGTGCGTGTGTGTGTTGGTGCTGAAAATCAGCTGAATCACGGTTCTTCTCAGAAGATTGCCTCCTTTGGCTTATAATCGTTTCTCCTTTTTTTCCTCCTTGTTGTGGTTGTTGCTGCTGCACTCTCCACGGTCGTTTGTTCGTTCTTTGTCTCGATCGATTGCGTGATACCGGTCGGCTTTGGGTTTCGATTGAGGGTGGTTGAAGGGTGAACACGTTGTTTGGCTAGTGAGGCGGAAAAAGACGAGATAAAGTAAAGGGAAGCACTAACTGGTGGCCAGTGCGTGGGATGATGACGTTCCGTATCGTATTAATTGTGCTCATTCTGGAGTAAAATATCGGGATTGCATCATGAACGAAGAGATATGAAAAGAATGTGATGAAAAATAGAGGAAAACCCCTCTACGTACGTGAGTCAAAGTAGCCCACCGTGGATTAACGTTTCGTTCAGAGTGAAAAGGAAGGGTAATTGGTTGCCAGTGGCAACTAGCGAGACAAAGAAAGCGATAGTGAGCGAGAAATAGAAGGGGTGAAACAGTTGTGAGCTGGGGTGGTGTTTGCTGCTGCTGGTGCGTTCGGTGCAAGTGTACTTGGAACAGCTGATTTCCCACGTCTCACGGATTCTCCGAACTCGGTGCAGCTGTACCGAGCTGCCATTGAATCATACCGTCTGCGGTAGTCTGAGCCAGTGCAAATGAAATGGAAGCCACATGGAATGGAAAGAGATGGAACGTCACGGGCTGAGTTGGATTGCGAAGCACATTGAAAAGAGACGGGGGTGAGATAGAAATCAGCGCTTGAAAGAGAGAACCGAGTTCATTCTCTCTTTTGATGATTGCTCGGTGCATGTGTACCGGATGGTACCGAATCAACGAGTTCATAATGATGATGATGATGGGGTCAGTTGGGTTGTAATAGAAGTTTGTGAGATTATGGAAAGTTTAGAGAGAAAAAAGGTATAGCATATTTTATCTAATTATGAGTTTCATCACTTGTTACCGGAAGAATTGTAATGAATCCTCTGAAAGAAAAGGTAAAAAAGGACCATTCGTACGAAAATCTAGCTGAAGTAGGAGCATCTTTAGCATTTTTGTCTGTCATTTAGCATTTTTTGTCTGTTTTGTAGTCTTATTTACTATTACACTGGCAAAGAAAACTGAACCCTTTGCCCATTACTTTCTAATCTTTTACATTCAACCGATGGTTTATAAACGAAGGTTATCGAATATTTCTTAATGATAAATTAATAAATTGATTTTTTTACTAGAAATAGAACAAATTTTCAACGGAATTTTAAATGTTCCCGCAATGTTTACAGTGTACATGGAGTACATCCAGTACAACTCAGAAGAGATACATCGACTCACGGTAGTGCAGAGACGAAGCATGCACTATAAACATAGCTGTCTTGTAAAAGGAAAAAAAAACAATCATTCCATGTTTACATCTGACACATCTCATTGAACGAAAAGTATTATCTGTTTGCGAAAAGAATTTTGATTGCCGTAATTGAACTGAAAACTTTGGGAGTGTGTTGTTAATGTGTAAGCAACAGTTAAAGTATTAGTTGGCCGACGGTTGTGTTCAAAAGAAAGAAGTATAGCTACGGCAGGAACGCATGAGACTGTAGCACTCATGTGATCAACTTGAACAGGAGCGGAATGACGACATAGAGCGCTTGTAACTGATGTAATTGCTATCGATTTTTAGTAGTCCATGTGTCCTTTATATGGTTTGTTTGCATGTCACGAGTGTGTATCGCTACGTACTGGATTACGGACACGTGTAATCTACTTCTAGTCACGTTCGGGAAAGGAAAAATCGAGACACACCGTGAGCGCAAGCATTTGGGAAATACCACTGAAACATTCAAGGTAGTGTCCGAGATTGTCCCTGAAAACCGACACCTGTAAGCAAGCGTAGCATCGGCAATCATGGAGATGAACAAGGATGAAGCGGAACGCTGCATCGTGGTCGCTGTTAGCGCTATGAAAGCAGGCAATCTAGAAAAAGCGGAAAAATTTTTGAAAAAATCTCAAAACCTCTACCCGCTGGCTCAGGCGGAAGAGCTGTTGAAGCGTGTGAAGACGGCCAGATCGAAACCCAGCAGCGGAAACAGCACGTCCGGGACGGCGGGAGGGACAGCAAACGGAGCATCGTCCACTCGCAAACGTCACGTAAACCGGGAGGAAGAGAAGCCAGCCGAACCAAAGCTAAACATCGATTACACTCAGGAGCAAGCGGATGCGGTCAAACGCATCCAGAAGTGTAAGGACTTTTACGAAGTGTTGGGTGTGTCACAGGAAGCAACCGATTCGGAGATAAAGAAGTGCTACAAAAAGCACGCACTGCAGCTGCACCCGGACAAGAACAAAGCACCGGGCGCGATGGAAGCGTTCAAATCGCTCGGTAACGCGGTAGAAACGTTAACCGATCCGCAGAAACGGAAAACGTACGATCTGTACCGTACCACCGGAGGATTAGGCGGGCTTGGCGGTTCGTCGGGCACACGGGTGCGAACACCGAACGGAGGCTACCGATACGGCCAGAACGGGTTCAATTTCCAGTCCGCCTTTGACGACGGAATAAACCCGAACGATATATTCAACATGTTCTTCGGCGGTGGTTTCCCACAACAGCAGCAGCAACAGCAGCATCACTACTACCGAACGCGCACCGGACGTACCTCACAGTACGACGATCGGAACGTCAGTCAGCCGAGCCTCATCTTTGGGCTGATCCTGTGCTTTATCGTTGTTTCGCTACTGTCGACCTTCTTCGCTTCCGATCCGGTGTACAGTCTGCAGCAGACGGGCAAGTTTTCCGTCGAACGGCGTACCCTCAACCTGAAGATACCGTACTACGTGAAGAACAACTTCCTGAGCGAATATCAGGGTACGCTGAGCCGGCTCGAGCATTCCGTCGAGGAAGAGTACGTGACGTACATGAAGCGTGCCTGCAGCAACGAGCGGACCTATCGCGATGCAATGATTGGACGTGCAAAGAGCTTCGGTAGCCGGGCACAGTATCAGCAGGCACAGCAGCTAAAGGTGCCCTCGTGTGATGCACTCTATCGGCTGGGTATCGGGGTGGTACAGTACTAGACTGTTCCGTAAAGTAGTCAGGCAAAACCAATCATTCGGTCAGTTTTTAGGACGTGTCCTTCTTTATTGTTTTAGAATGCGTTTGTTTTGATTGTTAGCTCATTGCACACTCGCTTCGTTCCTACGTACATTCGATATTTAAAATGTTTTATTTTTTCTTCAACGAAAAGCCAATCACTACCGCGAATCGAGCATTTGTGTGGCAACACAGTTGTCTGTAGGGTTTTACTCGGGGTGGGTTATCGTGTTAGTCTGTATTTGTAATCCAATAAAGCTGTTTTAATACTGTAGGTATATGGGTAGCGAATGATCTTTACTTTAAAGTATGCATGTAAAAAAGAAATCTAGTGTTCAAGCGATTAACCCAACTGTCTATCGGTTTTTATATTATATATTTTAGGTCGACTACAGTTGTTTCGGTAGCTACTATGGCCAAAACGGTCGAAACACTGATTTTGAAGATGACTGCATCTTGTCGCTGCTGGAGAAAAGTTAAATCTTCTGAAGGAGAACAGATTCCAGCAATCCTTTTCCTTAGTGATGTAGAACGCTACAAATACAACAGAAATTTACGACGAAATCCGAGACTCTATCACTTTGAATTTGAAGCGGTCAGTGTGTCGGATGATACGGTGTATCTCTTCTTCTTCAGATAGACATTGTTACACACCTCAGTAACGTTTTAAAGAATGTTATACGAGGGGTTTTTAGCAATACTCTATCAATCCAAGATCGTGCTGGCTTGCTGCCAAAGGACCGTGTAGTACTTATTTTAACAAAGGTTCTTGGATGTAGGATTGAAGCAAAAGCGAATCTACCAAATTATCTCCAGTAGTAGCATAACCATTCCCACAAAAAAGACATTAAACATCTCCATCTGCAAATTATTGCCCAGCTCTAAATCACTGCTACAAATTTGATTGCTGTAACAAGTGATTGCATATCTATATTCAGGCCACATCAGGGATATCCGCTCACCAAATTACCTTTAAAAGAGAACTGCAAGACAGCGGGTCTTTAAATATAAAAGCCCCATCCCACAATTCACCGTCCAATTCCGATAGTTCTTTTTATTGGTTATCATTTTTATGAACACGCTCCGAGTTCACTTTGTTCTCGAAGATCTCGGACGCAAGTTGATATATAGCATCCAATTTTCTATCGCTTAGTGTATGTTTTGATCAGCAGAAATGATGAATCGCGACAGTTCGGATAGCGGAGTCGCCCGTCCATTTTTGGGACAGAGAAACGCGACCGCTTTCAGGCGAATGAAACGCGAAGTAACGATCGTAAGTCGTAAGTGAGCTCATAAATTCAGCTGCTTTAATGTGCTGGTATGCTGGAGCTAGCGTGGAGAGGCGGAGCACGGTCGGGACGAGACTAGACATTCATATGAAATGTTTACGGTAAATGTAATTTATTGCAGAAGCAGAACTCGCATGCAACGTACACCGTGTCTCGCCGCTACCTGACCGACACGCTGTCGCCTGTAAGGATGTGCATTAATTTATGAACTTTCTGATGAGTAACATAGCCCAGCTACCTACTGGTTGTTGCTACAACTGGCCGCTTCCCGGGTAATTACGTTAATGCGTGGGCTAATTAATTTTTCACACCCCGGAAAAGGCAACCGGGAGGGATCGATTTTCGCGAATTGATTGGAAAACGAGATGGGGGATTTATTGTCACCATGCGTTGACCATTTTTTTTTGTTTTCGCGCTGTATCGGTGGCAGATCGTTAATTGAGTGCTGTCCGGACCATTGACGTTAAAGCGTTTTTTGGGGGGCGGGAGGCTGATATGGTTGCATTTTGTGCCGCACGGCACATTCCTCGCGGCGTTTAGAGTAACCAATGCTGGTTGCCAAGGGGCGTGTGACATTAAATTTATTAATCATCATTTTTATTGATTAGTGGATCTGTGACGGAACGATCGCCGTCTATCACTGAGCACTTGGGGCTCGTCGGGAAAAGCCGGGCCCAATAATTGATATAAAACGATAATCAATCATGCTTCAAGGACATCGGCAATGTAGGCAATGGATCGGATGCTACTAAAGAAGCCGGTACGGAGTCGAATCTGAGGCGCAAAGCTTTTTGATGAGTATTTAATGAATTGATTGAAATGGTGTGTCCCACCGTTGCTTGCCTGGTGGATTTCGTTAAACATTTTTTTGGTAGTAACAAGTCGTTTATTACCGCACATCAATCTACGATACGATCGGTACCGTTTTATGGCTTTGTGTGTGTCCCCATTTTGTCCCATTACTCGCGAAGTACAATTTTTACCGGAATACCGATATCCGGTCGTAGTACGAGATCAGTCTTTACACGCAACTTGCCCAATGATTCACCCGGCAGGATGCGATAGTTGGCAATCAGTTTGATGAGGGTAACCTTCATCTCCATCAGTGCGTACCGCTGTCCGATACAGTTCCGTGCACCGATGCTGAACGGCATATAATCGAAGGGACCACGTTTCGATTCGGCATCCTCCGAAAAGCGGGACGGATCGAATTGGTTCGGGTTCGGGTAGATCTCCGGATTGCGGTGGATCACGTAGATCGGTACGAGAATGTTTTGTCCTGCCGGTACAACGGTGCCATCTGGTGGTGGATGAGAGAAAGTGGAAATTAATTGAAATAGCCGAACTATGTGAAAATACTATGAGAGTATGCTTACTGAGCTCCAAATCTTCAACCAGCGCGCGACCGATTATGCCCACAGGTGGATACATGCGAAGACCTTCCTTCACGACCAGATCGAGGTACTTGAATTCCTGCAGGTTCTGATAGGTAAGCTCGGCAGTTTTGTGATCTTTGCCCAACACCGCCACAATCTCTTCGTACACGCGCTCCTGTACATCCTGGTTGCGTGCCAGTTCGTAGATCGTGAACGAAATTCCACTGGTCGTTGTGTCGTGGCCCTCGAACATGAACGTGTCCACCTCCTCGCGAATGTCCAGATTGCTCAGCGGTTTACCTTCAACCGTCACGTTCAGCAACAGGTCGAGGAAGGTCAGCTTCCGCTTCGAGTACAAGTTTTCCTCATTCAAATCGAAAGCAACATTTTCCGACTTCTCCTTGGCCAACTGTTCACGTCGGCTTCGAATCACATTATCGGTGAAGTCGTGTAGCTGTTTGACGACTCGGCGCTGCTCCCAGGCATTAGGATGGAAGACGTTGTACAGCGTCGGGTACGGACCAACGATGCTGATCGTACGCAGTAGCACCAGAACTGCCATTCTAGAAAGATTTCGACAGAAGGATCATTAGTGAGGATAGGTTCTGCACGCAGAGAGACTTTGAAGAGACCTACCGTTTAACGTTCTGTACGTATTGATTGTCCGGATTGTGCTGTGCGTCCACCGTCGTTCCCATCGACGTTTCACAGATACTGTCCAGCGCCATCAGCGTGACGTAGTCGTATATGTCAAACTCTTTGCCACCGACATGCTTCCGCAGCAGCTTCACCATCGTGTCCGTTTCCGTGTTAAACACACGCACAAACTGCTCCAACATCTTGAAATGGAACGTCGGTGTGATGATCTTGCGCCGCTGGAACCATTTCTCGCCGCTCGCGATCAGCAGCCCCGTACCGAGCCAGGGTTCGATGAATTGGTAGAGCAGAGCTTTTTCCGTCTGCTTCGCTAGCAGGACTTTTTCCACGTTCTTTCGGCTGGTCATCAGGATGATGGTCCAGTTGAACAGTGACCACATCATGTAATCCTGGCCATGCTTCTGGTGCAGCTCAACCACACGCTCAAACACACCTGTGGAGGTGCATGATGCGTTAGTAATGGAATGACCGATCAAGTTATGTTCGATACACGGTACTAATCTATTCGATTTACCCTTTGCCCTTTTCTTTCTCGCACGCGATAATTTACCATTGGCGTGTGGTGTGGGCAAACACAAGCCTTTGTACGATAAGCGCACAATCCCTATATGTTCGGGGGGGTCGTTTAGGGTGTTTACATGCCGTCTCCTATCGATAGGCAAACGTGACGGGACGAAAATCAACAATCGGAATCGGATTAAGTGAGGTCAGATGCAAGGGGTTACGTTCACAGTGGAGATATCTAAATAGCATTAGTTAAGACCCACAAAAATTACCAGAAACAGCAGCGTGTTACAGTTAATTGATTGTCAAAGGACTCTAAACACTTCAAACAACAATATCAAGGCAAATATCATAAATCTTCAACGAATCAAACTTACCGGGAATGTCCAAAAAGGCAAACTGCAGCAAATTACCAACCACCGGCAATGGTTTCGGCCCAGGGAAATGTTTGTTAATCTTTTGCAACTTCTTCCGCTCGATCAGATGAGTGATGAGCAGATATACAACGCCCGCTATAAGTAATGCTTGCAGCAACATGGTACATGGATTGGAAAAAATATTCTACACCAGCACTGGTCAACACTTGGTACACAACTGGAACAGTTGTCCGACACGCCTTACTTTTTGCCACTGCTTCAAACTGCTGCCCTGCTATCGAATCTTATCGAAGGGTGAGCGTTTGATTAGGATGCAAAGACCCCCCCCAAATCTTATCGCCTGCCAGTGTTTTGATGCCGGTAGAGAATGGGAAGTAATGGGTGGTTGTAAAATTTGGGCAAAACAGTGGATTACGAAGATAAGTACGATGGTATTGTAGTGTTGGTGGAAGTATATACAATCGTCAACTGAAAATTGTGGCACAGTTTCTATCAGCTTATCTTGCGCACGAGATTTGTTGCCGGTTGTTTAATCGTAATTATGTGAAAAAGATAAAAAATGAAATAATCGAAAGCAGATACTGGAGAGGAATAATCGTTTGTTGGATGCATTACAAAAATAGGTTAGCTTTTAATAGTATTAAACAAAAAAAAACAGATTTTTACCTTAAAAGATTTGAAGTTTTTTTTTAAGATCAAAACATCAGTGATCCGGAGTTGATCGGAGTACTCCGGAGCTCTGGAGTCGGATCTGGAATTCTATCGAAGTCGGAGTCGGTTTTCAACATGTGGAGTCCACAAATCCACTCACGAGTTCCCATCATTAGGGAGTTAATGGCGATTCCGGTTTCTTACTGTAGCGGCGGATATGATCGCCGTGGAAGAGCATTCTACCGCTACAGGCAGTAGATTACCGTTGGAAACTGGAGGAGTCTCATTAGCTCTTCGGTGGCCAATGGTGATCGTGAACCCTCACCAAGTTTTCACAGCGCGACGCCATGATGAGTTGCTAATGACAACTCACGGAACGGATACTATTTAAAAATAAGGTACGCGTCAAGTTCACATATCATTATGTTCCCGACACAGCAAGAAACGTATCAGATGTCCAGAAGCGGAAGCTGCGTATCTCTACGTCGAGTAACCTCGGCGAGTCGATCAGATTGCCAATAATCCCTGTTATGGATTACCTCTCTGCATGTTACAGGCATGCTGACGCATCGTGGTTTAACCGAGAAGGGAACAACGATCGCTGTTTTCCATCGGGGCCCTATAGGATCGTAAAGCAATCCTGCTAATGTTTCGCTAGATGGATTCTAGTTGCGCCACGGATCGACCAACCCTAGGACACCACACTACAAATGCCCACTCAACTACAGAATGAACCAGCGAGTAGTAGAGCATTTTTGTTGACATTGGATCTACAAGCTGGTTGCCCATAGTAACGATTTGCTCTAGCTGGACGTGGAAGCTTAACTTATCATCAAGAAGCATACCAAGGTCCTTCACACTGCTTTTGCGATCGATAATAGTGTAAGAATAGATCGACAGAATGGCAGTTCTGGTCTCAATATCCTGATGGTATTAACTACAGACAAAAACATCACACTTTATGCGGTCGTAAGTCCCGAGAGACAAAAAAAACAAATCCAAAAAAGAACATCAAGGACACTTGATGGTCCTTGTGTCACCTTTTTTTTTTGTTTTCCAAGATGTCCATCGTGGAAAGATGGAAGATCGCTGATTTTTCTTCAGCATTAGCTAATCGTTACTTTGGCAAGAGTTTTACTGCACTTAATGATCACGTGAAACAGTCATCTAATCAAAATTTGGACTCCATTCGTCAATCACGTCTTGCTTCAACAGGAAAAGACGTGCTGTTACTTGATCGTTTTGTGTCATAGCTGCTCCAGATGAACTGATATCTTCGTCAAGAATGTTCTCTACATAAAATAAATGAAAACAAGTTTCAGTTTATATTCCCACATTCTTGCGAGTAGAATGCAGTAAGCTTAATATATCTACGAATTAATTATCGGGAGCATCCTGCAACTCATTAACTCAATATTTATTCTGGAAGCAACCATACCTTCCACAATAAAGCACCAGAAACTTCTGTCATCCCGAACCCGCTTCTCTCAAAAGCAAATAAATTGTTTACCACTTTTAACCAAGCTAAACTTACTACTTTAAACGAGTTTAAATTTAATTTTCATCCCACAAACCAAAAACACACCAAACCAAAAAAAATAAAATGGAAACCCTGGAACAAACGCTCGTCGCACGTCAATTCAAACGAGGTGCTATTGTGTTCAAACTCAGTTCAAAGTGCAAACCACTTTGTGCAACCCGGACACTGTTACGGTCCGGAACTGTTCTGGTGCTCTGATGCCCAGCTCTCCAACGGGCGGGCTACACAGGCGGGTGTGCCTGGGAAAAGTTTGTAATGGGAAGTCATTTCCATTTTCCAGGTAACTTACTTAATCGATCGTTGCTGAAGTTTTGTTTGCCAAGCACATCCTCGAAACGCCCCTCCAGGGACGCCCGGAACGCCACTGGCTTACGGGTCGCTTCAGAATGGGCGTGATGTTCTCGGAAAACTGCAGCTGTAATTAATCAGTCGTACTTACCGAGGGCGCACTCAAACACTCACAGAACGAAAGACATTTCTGCACCAAAAGCTAGCGCAATTTGTACCTTATCTTGTGATGCGTTTTTTTTTGTTTTGGCATGCAGAAAACGAAGCTTTTTGATTGGAATCATGCCGTCTACGGCACGTAACGCCTTCCTTCGGTTTTTTCGATTGAAGAGGCTCGATAGATTGGGTTTTTTGTTGCTGCAAATGCAAATTTGAATTGAAGTTTGTTTCCGTTTGCTTGGGAAATTCGCTTTTTTCCGTAAAGGATGTTTTATTTTTGGATAGTGTTTTGAGTGCGTTGCGTTTCCTGTTTCTTCTTCCCCTTGTTTTGAAACACTCTTCATTTACAACGTTGGATAGGTATCATAGTAGGCATTTGTTTTTGTGTTTTCGTTTTTGTTTCCAATATCGTTCTAGCTACTTCCTTCCTATTTTTTCGAACCATGCCTCCTCAAACAATGATTTTGTTCCGTGTTTTGAGTGTCTAGGAATTGAAATAAATATGTTTAAGCTTATCAGTGTCCCTTTTTTTACACATTGAACATATTTACACGTTTGTTCTTCTTTTTTTTGTTATTGTTTGAAATAGTTCTTGTGTTTGTTAAACATCTTTTTTTTCATAAAGCAACAGTAATAATTACAGCTGGTTTGGTATAGTAGTTTCTTTTTTTCCTCTATTTTAGTTTCTTGTTTCTTTTTCGTTTTGTTTTTGATCGCTTAACACATTCTTTACACTACTATTTTGATTTTGGTCTTTTCGCTTGTTTTGTGTGTATGTTTTTTTTTGTTTAAAATAATTTCAGCTTCCATGTGCGAACTGCACCCTTATCTTTTCATTTGATTTCTTACACATAACTTTTTTTTACGAACAACTTTCATGAGTGTGTGTTTGTTTAATTGGTTTAAAAGTTGTCCTTTTCGTGTGCTAATGTTTGTGCTGGTTTTGCTACTTTTTCGCAAAAAGAAAGGATTTCGTATTTACATAGTGTTAACAATATTTACAGTAGTGTGATCCACCGACAGGTGGATATTGATGCCCGAGTACGGGATGCGGGACTCCCGTTTGTGTTCCTAATTGAATATCTAAACGTTTCATCCTTTAGGCGCTGTTTTTATTTGCATCCAATCACTTTCGATTGGATTTGCGCTGACGTGTTTTGTTTTTGTTTTAGTTAGAAATAACTATTCGCATTGACCCCACGGAACCGCCGATTTGTTGCAGCGCTTTTAGCTGTTTAGTGAAACGTAACATGTCTACTAACATAAACTACTCAAACTGACACTGTTGTCGTTGATCCAACGTAGCCTTCAGTCGGGGGAGATTTGAGCGGGCGTGCTTAAACAATACCATAACAAGCTTAATCAATACATTATGCTAGAGGTTTGGGAAACCTATAAAGGGGTTGTCGTAAACTAGTGAGGTAGATAATAGATAAGACCTACGGAACTAAAACCGGAAACAAATGCAACTACAACAAGCGCTACGTAACGTCCCGAGTACGTCAAATAGTTCGACAAGCGTTTTGGGTTGGTTTCATTTAACACAAAATAACACGAAATAGGGGTTATTTAACGCTTTCCGCGTTATTAAACCTTTCCTAGCTGTTAATGCTCTTGAAATCTTTTCACTATTTTTCATCGCTACTGTTTTTATCAAACGGTTCTTCTCAATCTCTGTGTCTGTGTCCCTTGGCTTGACCGTCGTCGACAAATCGTTCGCACCATCGTCGATCCGGTTAGATTAAATTCTCTCGACTCTCAACTTTGGTGTCCGGTGGGCAAGGATAGAAGCGAAACGAAATGAATAACAAGAAGCTAGATTAAAAACACAAATAACGGCAAGAAAACAATTTCATTCGCAGCACGACAGCGCCAGGGCAAGTGTCTTTCTTGTGCTGCTCCGAGCGTTGAGCGACTTCACATCAACCGCACTGTGCTGCTGCCCAAGCGGCTTCGGCTAAGGCGGACATTCGGTGGCTGATGGGAGGATTAAAAGTTTTCCTGGCTGGAAAATCCTACGGCCAAGAATGGTTCATTTAATTCCGGAATAGAGTTTTCGTTTCTCTCCCATTCTTATTCTCTTTCCACATGATTTTGTGTGTGTGAGTGGATGTGTCCTAAAGTAACACCGGGAGGAAAACAAAAAACGTCTAGCATATTTACTTCGCATCTGGTTGCGATTTATTTTCCCCACGAAAATGGGGGGAGGCTAAAAGTTAAGAAATGTAAAGTGAAAAAAGAAAGCTCACCCGGGGACGAAAGTAATTTAGAACGGCAATTAGAAAGCCGTTTGGTTGTGGCGAGGACGTTGGTGTGCGTGTTTGGGGCTTTTGAGCAATGAAGATAGAAGAACTCGTGATTGAATGGCAATGTTTTCAAGTGGGTCAATAAATGAGGTATAGATGGGTAGAGAGATGCGATCCAAAGAAGGTCCTAGGTGGCGTTAAGCAATTTGAATGACAATCTGTACATCTTGTGGTTGATCAATACTTCAAGAAACCTGAGAAAAACATATAGCAAACTAGTTTGATGTTTGGTTAAAAGTCAACCTACTTACAACTTGTTTAAGTAGAATTCATACGGAAATTTGAAGACCAGATATTAGAATTGTCATTTGTGTGAACAACTCAAGGTGTCTGAGTTACCAAATATGTAAGGAAAAAGGGTCTTAAAATGTTGAATCCTTTAAGATGTCTTATTAGTAGCTTTTCCTCAAATATTTCGATGCAATTTTAAGAGTATTTTGATTGTTCTTTATCACACATCACATAATTTTGAATTCAAATGTGCTGATTAGCCTTTTCCAGATTACAAAAAACTCAGATTTTAAAACTTTTTCTGCAAACTTCAAACTGAACAACTGATCCATCTTTTTTTCTCTCTCTATCGCTCCATCACTCTCCCTGAAACCACTCAAAAGTTTGTCTATTAAACAATCACCGTACCGTGTCAGGATGGAATAAAAAAAACATGCGACTCGCTTCACCATCATCCGGTACATCTCGTCGGAACAACTTTTGACGGTGAGAAATGTACAGCGAACCATAGAATGGAGTAGAAATTCCTCCCCTTCTTTAAACTATGCCACAGCTACGAAAGCTCGCCCTGCACGTTCGATTAGTACCATTCATCGGGATGGTCTCGGCAGGATGTGCCACGATTGCAGGACACGCGCCTCATTAATCACAATTAAGGCTGAAGGCTAAGATGTGTTGAAGTGGAACAGTGAAGTGCGAAAGTGATAAGAACGGACGAGCAGCGCAAAGCGTACCTAATGGCCCTCTGTGTGTTGAGCAGCGCGTAGCAAAGCAAGAAAATGAAGTGTACTAATTATCAACGTATTTTTCCATTTTGCTATCCCGCTATTCCTGGTTTTTAGCAAGAGCAGCACTTTTAGTGTCATTAAAATGGGTGCAAATTTAAAACTCAATTCCCGTACAGGCTTCTTTCCTTTCCCAGCAGTCCGATTTTATCTTCCTGCCCTTCGATCGATCCGGTTTGGGCCATTTTTGGGACAAACAGAAAGACACCCATCCTCGCAGTAGAGTGTTCAGTAGCCACGACGTAAACAATTGGCTACAGATTAAAGCTCGAAACCTCAGTGCTATTATCTGGCCCACCCTAGAAACCGGACGACGCCATCATGATACCCCCGTTGGACCCGTTCTCTCCCCGTCCATTGCTCCAGTCGGGAAACATCGAGCTGCTGCGGGTGATCGTTGGCGGTTGGGTGAGCCGAGGCAACGTTTCCCGTGCCGGATAGTACACGATCGGGCCAGGCGATGGGGCCCTCGTACTCCGAACCGTCGTCCGGATCGTGCGCATACTGCAGTTGCTCATCTTGGTCGAGGTGCTGCGCGTGGTACCGACACGCTGGAACCGGCCCGAGTTGCGATTGCTGGCGTCTCCGTTCGAGAAGGAGCTGTCGTCATGGATAAGACCGTCATCCGGTGATTGGCGGCCGCGGGGTTTGCAAAAAAGCAGCAAAAAGATGCGCTTAAACTTCTCGCCGAAGATGACGTAGATGAAGAAGTTGACGCTCGAGTTGATGGTGACGAGCAGGTTCGATACCTTCACCATGTACTCGATGATCACGCTGTAGAACGCTTCGACGATGTTGATCATCATGGCGGGCAGATTGCACAGCAGAAACACAATCACCACACAGATCAGCATGGTCGCGAGACCGATTTCACGCTTTTCCGAGCGAGATAATCGTTGACGTTCTTTGTTCGCGCGCCGTACCTGCCGGTAGATCATCAGGTTGAAAAACGAGATCAAGCTGAACGGTAGGAAGTACACGAAGATCATGTACAGCCAGTGGATGTACACCTTGATGTACGTCTCGTTCGTGCGCATGTCGGACGCTTTCACGCAGTAGATCACGAGCCCGGTATCGGGATGGGTAGAGGATATGAGTGTCACCTCCCAAAACCGGGGCAGATTGTACAGGATCGAGAAGATCAGTATGCCCACCACGTACAGCCGGGCACGCCCATACGTACAGAGGGCCCGGGCCCGCAACGGATGACAAACGGCCACGTACCGTTCGAGTGTGACCGTCAGCGTAAGGTACACGCTAGCTGTTTGGGCGATCATCGCGAGCGGATAAACGACGAGCGAAATCTTCGGAAAGATCTGGTAGTGATAGTAGTACAGGTAGCCCGTATGCGGATAGATCGCACACAGTCCGAAGATGAGTACCGAGGTAAGGATCAGCACCGTATCACAGCGTGCCAACCCAATCAGCAGATAGTTGATGCTGGAACGCATCTGGGGCCGGGACAGGATCACCATCGAGAAGATGTTCCCGAGGATGCCGATCAGTGCGACCACATTCATCACCACCCCACTGATCCAGAACTCGAACTCCACCAGCAGCTCGTTGTGCGGGTAGTCATCGTAGCAGGAAACGATCGTGAGCACACTTTCGTTGCTGGCCACTATCCGCGCGCTAAGATTGCCGCCGAACGATGTTTCCTCTCCATAGATGGCGCCACTAGCACTACCGCCGCCGGCACTACTACTAGTACTGCCGCTTCCATTGCCGAGCAGCAGGTGATGCACCTCGTAGTCGACGTTCGTGCCGTTCATTATGCGCGATCGGTGTGTAGTTTGGCGTGCATTGACACGCGTATGTGTTTATTGTTCGTTTGGAGTTTCGTTTATTTCTTTTATGTGCGGTTTTGCTTTTCTACCATTCACCATTGAATTGCTACACACTGCAAGTGTTCGAACCGATCGACGAATGTGTCACTAAAGCACGGGTCAACAGTTCGTTCCATCCCGGGATGGTTTCGATCACGTCACGTGGAACTGTTCACTGTGTGCACCACGAAATGGTGAAGCTCGTCCGCCAGACCGGGCTTCCTAGGGGCGACATTGGTGCTGCACGCATGGTGGCGTCGTGAACTGTAAAGAAAGGGAAAGAAAAAAACGAAACACACTGTGAGTGCAACTATGCGAGCGGAGCAGATTCCCACTGTTTGCTTTATGCGACGGAAAATTATGGAATTAAACAAGCGTAAAATTGAATCCCTTCAATGGCAAACTCTGGTACGCGGACGGAGCTCCGAAAGGATTTTTCTTCCCTTTTGTTTTGTATTCATATCGCGTCGGTCGTGTTTAAACAGTGTGCTCTAGTACTCAACCCTAGCAGAGAACATGAAGGACAGTAAAAAAAAGGACGTATGTGTGTCCATCGTGTGACCAAACCGGTACAGTCTTTGTGTGCAAGCGTGTTCGTCCTAAAGTTTCTGTACTTACGAGCGAACAAAAGGAAAAACAAAGTGTGATATAAATATTGAGAATAGCAATGAATGTCAAGCGTCTTCACGGTGCATCGAGCTCTGACGAGTTGCCTGCTCACTTCCAGCAGTAGCGATGCTCTAAAACCTTACGAGATGGACTCAAAACCTTTGCCCAAGGTCATCAGCTTTGGGCGGTTCTGTTCTGGACAATGCTATCGGGTCCAGCACACTTCCCATATCTGGGCTCGGGATCATGATGATTGTTTTCATTTCCAATTTTAACCCTGTTTACCAAAAAACTCGCGACTCTGTTCGTATCGTTTGCAAAAAAAATTAAAGCGAAGCTCAAAAACGATGAATAAAATAAAGCTGGCCGGAATAATGCATGAGCAGGATTAAAATATGCTTTATTTGACCGCTAGCAGAGGAACACAAAAATACATTTAAATGCAATGCCATGGGCTGTGATGATTGTGTGTCTGGCTGTAGCAATTTTTCGTTTCGCTTCCAACGTGCTCGTAGTGTTTGTTTCCTATCACCATTTTCTTCATCACGTCGCAAAATGCAACTCATTACGCGTGTTTGGCGCGAGTTTTTCCGGTGCAAAAGTGGAAACTGTACTAAAAATAAGCACACGCACAGAAAAACACATCGCAAATGGAGGCGCCTGGTGGCGGACGGAAAAGCGCTATCCGTACGTCAGCAAATGGGACGTGAGCAATGTCCACCACTCCAGCCGTTGATCCTGGGTGCAACATTAAAGAGGAAAAAACACTTGTGCTTAAGCGGTACTTTACGCCAGCTACAGCCCTCTACAGCGTCAGTAGCCGTCCAAGCAGCGTTTATCATCTCCGGACTGAGTCGGTCGCCTCCGGGTGGACTGGTGCTAGTTGGTGCCTCGGTGATGATGAGGATGTTTATTGTCGGTAAGCGAAAGTGTCCGACAATCTGACATGGATGGTAACCCGGGCTTCACATTCCGTCCGTTTGGTCGGTGGATATGCGATTACTGTGCAACCAGTGCATGGAGTCAGTGCTCGAAAACTGTACGTACGCCAATGATGAAAGCGGCAGCTGAAAAGGTCGTTACCACACTGGGGTGGGGGAGGGTGGAAAATAACTTGCATAAATGTGGTGTGGTGTGGTGCGCGTTCATTTCTTATCAGGCGCGTTAATGAGAGGTAGAGCTTTGGGCCTGGTTTTTGTGTGTGTACCTCGTTTGATGCCTCTAGGATGGTTTTATATGGGTGAAATGTACCTTTGACCGTATTCTAACGTTAAAGGACCACATTGTTTTTCATGTCCTATGGCAAGCGTTATTTAAAATGCAAAGCACAATCATTTTAGATGTTTTTGAATGTATAAATTGTTATTTATACTTAAAAACGATTTAAGCTATTTAAAAATTAATAATAATACAATAAAGAGAGAAAAAACATCCTCGTAATAAACAAAAAACAATTAAAAGAGAAGAGAACTCATCGTCACATAAGTTAACGAGCAGCCCAGCACCAATTAATGATGGGTTGCAATGGGTAGCGCCCATTACCGGTATGAATAAAACTTCCTCTATTAAGCCAGCGCCTTATAATAAGCTTCGAAATAAAGGTTTGCTGCACGTACAATACGTGCCCTTCGTTCGCAAAACCTCCCTCCCCCCCCGTCCGAAGACCGTTGATGGTGGTGGGCTAGGAATCTTCATTTGCAAAAGTACGCCGGTATTGTGTTCGTAACTTTCGCTGCTCTTATGTCGGGTGCTTTGTTTCGAACGAAATTCTCTATACACTGCCAGACGCCCGTCTGGGCTTGTGCTGTGTTGTGGGGGTGCGCACTTGCAAATTTTATTGTTTAGGTCTCGTTGCGTCAAGCGCGACGCAAAATGACCTCACGCCGACTGCCGAAGAATTTGCTGCCCTGTTCATGTTTCACAGGCACTGTCCGGTTGTCTGGTTGTTGTTGACGCACATCTACTCGGTTTAATGGGTAAGAACGTAAGAAAGGGAAGCGCAAAAAATACGAAACAACTGTCATAGTGTTGTAGAACAACGGGGTAATACAAGAAGCAAGAGAGAGAGAGAGAGAGAGAGAGATACAGAGGGAGCAAAATAATTAATAAATTATTTACTCGCAGTATTTCATGAAGTAAA
The DNA here is from genome assembly GCA_002091835.1 of Anopheles maculatus. Classification (NCBI taxonomy): domain Eukaryota; kingdom Metazoa; phylum Arthropoda; class Insecta; order Diptera; family Culicidae; genus Anopheles; species Anopheles maculatus. Next base: position 125,568 of record KZ061688.1, on the reverse strand, counting down.
ATGAAACTCCGGCGCAAGTATTTTCGCCCTTTAAATCTCAAACATTTTGTTTTTGATGCGTACCAGTTGAGGGGAAGTTCGTTGGAAGGTTTCTAAGAAATAAATGAACATTTAACCCATCATTATTAAATAAAGCTGGTAGTGTTCAATGAAGCAAAATATTTTTAATGTTTTCCTTGGAAATGGAATGCAAGGGAAAGATTTAATTTGTCACATCGCTGCCTTTCTGTCCCCTTTTCCGGGTTGAACTATAATGGTGACTTATAATTGAATGTCTAGTTTCACAACAAACATTCTTCATTTAATACCGCTGCGAATTTGGTTCATTTTACTGGACAATGTTCCATTTCAATGCACCATCACATCGGTGTTAATGCCCCCGAGAGTAGCGCCGTAAAGTATGCAAACATTTTCCACGAAAGCTTTATTTGCGTTGAAAAATTTAACGAACAAACATACGTCAGCTTAACCACCCGTTAAACGCATGCTATCGTGCGTGAGCTGTTAATCGTGTGATGATGTATTTAATTTTCATAAATGTACAAACCGTCACTGTTCAATTTTCCAGGGAATGCATGGTAAAATTTTAGTTGCACCAGTTGTGCGTGTGTGTGTGATGAACCCGATGTATCATCATCACCTTCAAAGGCACAATCCTTCCAATCAATGTAAGCATCCCGAGGCTTAACGAACAGCACACTGAATTCTCGGGCTCGGGTTGTGCTTTGTTGAGGCGTAGTGAATTAAATTTTCCACGCGGTTCACTGATTTCCTTTTGCAGTAATTGATTCACACCGAACACACGGGGCTACGGGGTTTTGTAGCTTCAACTTAAGCATTCATCATTGTGGTCTACTTGACAGATGAATCGACTTTGATCTTGCGAGTAGCCGGTACGATCTAAACGAACCTTAATGATTTGTTCTCGGTGAACCAAGTGTATCGAACGCCTCGAACGCCCCGCATCGAACCTGATCCCCAACATGAAAACCTTCTCGATGACCTCCTCCGAACAACCCAATAGGCTCGATATGGCAGGTCATGTAAATCGATCCCATTTTAATTCCGTTCGATGGCGCTATCGTATACTGTACGGCAATTGGCTTTACCGTACCGGAACGGTGTGGTGCCCGTTTGCCCCAATCCTAGACAGTCGGATCATCCTCATCGAACCGAGCGGTTTTGCCGGTGTTTGGTGCGGTGCTGATTGTGAAACGAATCGAATATATGTGTATCCCAAAAACCGCGACCTGTGTCGGGAGATGTTGCGTACGCGAGTTCCAATATTTGCATGCAAATAATCTCACGATTGGACACGGTTACGTGCAGGCTCGAGTGTTTTGTGCCGATCTTCTTATCTCCGACCGGTGAAACCCGGTGTGCAAAGTTCGCTTATCGCATTGCGTACCATTATGCTTTCCGATAGCTGTGGGGTGTACGATAAATTTGGCCCTGTCTACCCTGTCACACCTCGATGCTTCACCGTAGACAGAAGAAGCTTCAACGTTAGGGTGGAAAGCAAAGAAGAAAAAAAAAACACGAGTGTGAAGAACGCACCAGGAAGTTTACATTGAAGTGGCACTGAAATTTTGATCGTACAATGTTTGATGCTGTGGCGAAATGGTGGCAACCGACCGGCGTGGTTGAAAACATTGCTTCGAAAAAAAAACCTACTGGAAAGAAATCAACCAATCTCATCCACATCCACGCTCAGTGCTCGGTAACATACACACTCAGCGCATGAGGAGGCTCTGGCGTGACAAATGAGGTTACACGTTTTGTGTGCGTGTGTGAATAAAATAAAAAGGAAAGGATTTAGCTCCTTACAAAATCGTATCAAATCCAACGATCCTTTTTTTTCTATTTGGCCATCCCCATAAGCGTGGGAAGGAACACTTCACCGTGCCTTGTCACACGGTCTTCAAACTTCTTTACGCGCTCTGTCGTCCTGTGAAAGACAACCACGGTGGCCTTTCTTAGCTCGAGATGCATACATTATTTTCGTACCATTAGCGAATGCCGTTGAATGGCAGCTTTAAGCGCGAGAGTTCTTGAGCTAACATAAAAGGACACGGGACTCGTGGGTTTCGCTTCCTCGCGGCAACTTGTTGCTCCAACCCGCGATGAGTGGGCTTTAACACGTGTGTGGTATTTTTGTATTTGCGATATATTTGTGTGCCTGTCCCAGAACCGCACTTTACAATTCGTATGTTAAATTTATGCCTAATCGTAAGAAACAACCACTCGGGTGATAGATTTGTTTCGTTCGGTTCAATAATGCACGAGACGGTAGAATTGAATGTGTGCGCTTAACACATGCTTACACACTCTTCGCTTTGTCATCATCCTGATTGATGCTGTGCTTCCGGCTCACATTCATTGCCAGTGTACACTCCATTGTAATGCGCAATGAGCGCAAAATAAATCACAACGAGCCGCGTAAAGAAAGTGATACATGGAATACATTAAACAGCGGCCGTAGCAGGGAAGGAAGTGTGGCGAACGAGAGGCAATTATCCGTGTGCATTCCATAATGAAATTGCGTGTGCCGGAATGATGAGCGCCAAATAATTGGTCTCGTTAAGAAATGTGATTATCATTGTTGCGTATGTCACATAAAGCATGCAATAATGATGAAGGTTTTTCGCTCTCTTTCTCTCTCGCATTCGTTTGTTTCCTGCAAGAGTGATGATGCTAGTTAATGTTTGCAACCCCGTACGGATACGCATTATCGTTCATTAGGAAGCATTACTGGAGGGACTGTGCTGTAATCGGGTTGTTGATTCAAATGTCATTTGTTACTTCAAAACAAGTGATAAGATATAGACAGACTGTTTCATCAAGTGTTGTGTTCTGAGAATTTTACATTTGTACGTCATTGTAATGCTTTATTGTCATTGTAATGCTTATCAAAACAGATGAAAACATAATCGAATTATAAAACTTCTTCTTCTTCCTTGGCACTACAACCTCGTGAGGCCTTGGCCTGCCAGCTTATTGCTAGCTTTCTGTGACTAAGTTTTACCCATAGCTGGATAGTCAGTCCTGCGTACGGGGAGGCGGTCCGCCGGGATTCGAACCCTGGTCCTGCCGTGTGAAGACCGGCGCCGCTATCGTATACACCACCGGGCCGCCCCGAATTATAAAACAGCATCATTTTCATGTGTCCTTAACTTATGACAATGCTAGCTGTGAAACTGGAAATTTCTGTTCTGTATTCTTTGGTATTTTATACAAAACAGGAAAAATAAATCAGTTTCCTGATGGACTAAGCAGAAAAATAGAGACAAATAATTATGAAATCGATTCTTCCGAAGAAGTATATGTATTAAGTAGCTCAAATATTTCAGAAACAGATAAAATAATTTACAGATGTAGCAGAGATATTAATATATAAATACCTTACAAGGGTTTAGGAACCACTTAAGTAAAAAAGTTAATTTAAGTTAAGTTTGATTTGTTGCAACTTTTGAGCCATTTTTCTCTCGCGTCACATTAGACAACCACCTCTCCTTTAAAATTCATGTTGAAAACCTTACATACGGCCTCTTAGATAGCCGCAAACGAATGTCTTCACTTTCAATAGAAAGTAATCTTAGCCTGCACAAACAGGTTATACTCCCTGCAATTCTATATGGATCCAACATCTGGAGGTTATGCTCCAGCAGAAGTATGCTTGTTGTTCAGCGATTTAAGTTTAAATTCCTTAAGGTGATCCTCAATCACCCGCCTAGATATCGCACAACACAACTTCACACGAATTCAGAAGAATCTGGAGAAGCTTAAATCTAAAAGTTTGACATCCGATTTCGGCATAATCTGAACTCTGTTTTGCGACGAATTGGCTTAAGAATAAATCTTGCATATATTGTGAGTTTAGTAAATAGCATAAGGCAGGGTAGCTAAATTAGATAGATTAAGTAGTGATAGGTATATAAAATAATGTATGACTCCTTTCATGAAAGCAGCTTAGCTGTCCCTTCACTACCAGCGTAAATATGTGGTCCAGTAAGATATAGTCCTTTTGACATATTTTCACACATTTCGAAAAATCAATAGAAATCAACAGTTTAAACAGTTTCTAGAAGAAAACCTGTTAATGTTTTTTTAATAATGAATCATTGTATGTAAAATAATATTATTGCAAAATATATTCAAATTTTATTCTTGAAACAAATCCATTTTTTAAATTTTATATCGATGTCGACAGTTTTCTTTAACTAACCATCATCTTTAAAATGTATGGAATAACAATTTCTCATGATTCTGCCAAGCTTATTTCAATTAATGTTATATAAAAAATCCAATGTCATTGACGACACAAAAGCTGAAGTAAAATTCTTGTCTTTACCACTCTAGCATTTCAGTAGATGCAGTAGGAGTCAGTTTTGTTTAAAGCTCACCCATGTTTCAAGTCTTTTACGAAGAAAGCTGCTCCTTAAATTTAAGAAAATTATAAACAATATGGATTGATTTCAAAATAAAGATAAACACAATGAAAGGCAAGAAGATAAACAATGTGCCTTGTTGAAATGCGTCCAGTTTATGTAAGGCAGGAAAAGTTTCTTTGAATAGTGATTAGTTCCTTCCTTCGACATCATCGGTCGAGAGGAAACTCATGTTTTACACATCGGATGCAGCGACAGTCCAACGGTTTATGCACAAAGTGGATGGAAATACATTCATGCACACACTCGTCCTCTGCACACATCTGTCTCGTTGAGGTAGGATGAAAAATGAAGCTTTAGCATTATACATGAAATAAGCATATTTCGAACGTTGTTTCGATATGTTCGTCAGTGTTGTACATGCTGCAACCTGTGGCAGTAGCAGTGAATAAGAAACCAATTTCCAACCGAACACCCGCTATGCGCTTATCTTGGGGCAAAGGGGTTGCCTTTTTCAGCCGGGCACAGCGAAAGCTATTGCGATGTATAATTCTTTCCCCTAACGCTTACTTGGAAGAGATTTTTTTTACCCTCATGTTAGACTTGTGTCGAACTTTTTGGTGCTGTCATGTCGTTTCAAACAGTGAACCCTGCGCACCTAGCCTCTATCCATTCGGACTCGGGGTTTTATTTCACCAGGCCGGTTTTGCTGCCAACCAGCACAAACGATGTGTACACAAGTCGGTGGGTAGAAAATGTGAAACAAGCACTTTCCTTCCTACTTTTGCCATTGTTTCGCTTAGGAAGATGGAGAATCTCGCGAGTGAAGGTGGGAGGTTTTTTAAATGGTGGGATGTTATGCCGAATATGTATGGCGGCTCCCTCTCCCCACAAAACCCTTTTTTTTCGGTGGTTCGAGGAAATGCTACACGCTCCTCTATTGAATTTCCACTCAGCAGCTGACGGCCCTCAAGAGGATAAGGAGATCGATTAGAGCGAAACATCGGTTCCGTTGATACCGTTGCATGTCTAGCAGGAAAACCTCCCCCCAACCAACCGATTACCAATTGCCCATTTTACTCGTTCATTTTTCCTTTTTTGTGGTAGCATTTTGCATATCTTTCAACGATTCTTGTTCGCTTACTTCTTGCATGTGAGTAGTTGAATGTTTGCATTAGCTTAAACCGGCCGAATGGAGCAATTGTACAGTGGATTCGGTGACTTTTCGTGCACAGAAAAGGCGGCCGGGACGTCGGAATGAAGTAAAGAATTTATGGCCAAATTTTTCTTTCCACCAAGAAGTACGGGTTTCAGTGTGGTTATGTGCGATTTTTACGAGCACTGATCGCTCGGGAAAGTGGCATATTGAATATTTTACTCAAGAAAGCGTACAAATTGCATGGAATATTGAGAATTGTTTATTTTTTCTCGACCGGAACAAGTTTTGTTTAATTCAATTCTTCTATGACGGTTGAACGTCTTTCAATCCAATAAAATTGGAGTCTTTAATAGCAGAAACGTCAAGTGTTACTATATTAAGCATATCAACGGAATCTACTTACACACATCTCTGTTCAATCTACTCTGGCACGCTGCTTACGCTGTAAACAACCACCCAAAGTGGGTACTTTAAAATGAATCACGTTTCAGCTTCATCTTACACAGCTTAAAAGCTTTAACATTTGTATCAAGATGCACTCAAGCGTTGGTTGGTGAAGCAACCGGAATTTTCACTTGCCTTCTACGATGAGATCCGACAGATAGAGATGGATAGATCGAGAGAAAAGAAGCGATAATGACATGAAAGACATGACAACAGAAGCTTTGAGTTGATATTAAGCATATTAGCAGCATAGAGAAACAAACACATGCTTTAAGCAGTGAGCATGTGACTGATCACAAATTTTGCATACAACAAACGTTTATCAATGTTCGTGTTTTTAACATCAGTTGACCACCGGTACCATGGGATAAAATGTCATCGACACCTAGCATTTCCGTCATCGTCCTCGAAAGATACGTGCCGTCGTGCCGAACCATGATATCGTTCATTATCTCGATCCTTCGACTGATGACGGCAGAACAGCTTCCCTGCTTTGACAGCGGACTGATGAAAACTCCGGTGACAGAGTGGTGTGTGTGTGTGTGCTTCTTTCTTTCTCAAAAGTGTGACACACAATATTCATTAATCAAAGCTCGCAGCGGGTCTAATCGGAAGGCATCGTTCGCTTCTTTTTCCTTCCGTTTTTTTCTCTTTTGTCGTTAGACGCTAGACGTCTGGAAAAGATATTTTCAAGGGTTTCTTTTTGGCGGATGAAACATTTCCAAAGGATGTGCTGTACAGTACCTTTGAGCCCAATGCTTAAGTAAGGCGAAGCGTTTGTTGTTTTGCATGGCATCGGGCGAAGCTATGAGGTGGACAAAAATGTTGCAAGTGTTTTTTTTCTTTCGGTTTGTTGTATTTTTATAGCCACTCTTCAAAGAATGATCCCGGATCCATGTGCCGATCGGTTGGGTACTGCAATGGAGTGCAAACAAAAAAAAAGTCGAGCAGCACAAGCAAAAAACAACTGATGATATTAAAAATAGATGAAATTCCTTTGGACTCTCTGTTAGCCCTAGTTTGCCGGCCGCAACCTTCCAGCGCTCGGACGGTTCGGAGTTTCACTTTATTCAATGCGCCCTTTTCGCATGAAGCATCTCCATTCCTATCAATCGGTTTCATGGACAGCTGGTGGCGAAAAATGTGTTCCTTGTAAAACCCCGAAGTACACTGATCTGATGTACTTTCTTGGCTATGGTTAATGTTAATGCCAAATGGAATCTAAGGGGTTCTCGTTAACGGTAGTGTTAGATTCGCTATTATTAAAGCTCCAAGAGAACGATGAGATGCGACGGAACGATAAGTGGAAATTTAATAAATAGGCAACTTCAATCGACACTGTAAGCATGATTAGCAATTTACTAATTACGATACCCGGCAGACCGTTTACTTTGAAGGTAGAGAGAGTGAGAGATGTGGGTAGAACACATCTTTAAAGCACCGGTCGCTGGTAAATGATAAATTGTACTGTGTTTCTCTAGCGAGAGCAGCCAGCTTAATCTCCATCCTATTCAGCTTTGATACGCGTAGTTAACGACGACTGTTGAATGGATGCTGCTGAATGGTTCGCTTACCTCATGTGCGTGTACGTGTACATGAACGAATGCTTCTTCAGACTGACGATATTCCGTTCTACTATCGCTTTCGATGCTGGCACACCATCGTCATCATCATCTCGGCAAGCGATAGTTGCTTCCGGGCGGTTCTTCGACAAGAGATAGACATTGGACTGGCTCGTCTGACTGATGGAACGTGTGTCGATGATATGTGGCACCCCGGGAACGGCACTGATTGAATCATTAGCAACAGTTCTCCGTTCGATCATTATACGGGCCTGTTGCGGCACTTGCAAAAGCGAGCACACTGTGCTAAATGGGCATCAAACTGGTATGTGTTTGATTTCGTATCCTGTGTGATGACAGCTGTAAGCTACTGTACTGGTAGATTGAAATGGAAAATGATAGTTATACTTATTTACTTTAATATTTTCCTTGGTAGAATTTTCCAAACTATAAGAAAACACATCGAAAGTCATCGCTGGCTCATCATCTTCGTTTGCTTTGTCGTCGCACGCCCGAAAGTGTGCAATACATTGTTTTTAACCTGACGAGGTCCCAAATTGCCGTGTACGTGTCGTGAAATCATCGGTCCCTAAAGCTGTTTAATCCCAAAAGTGTCGCCTACGATGGTTTAAATATTAAACAGCGATTTTAAAAAGCAGCTCAGATTGCATACTTCCAAGTTCCCGGAATGTCAAATTTACATTGACACCTTATTAAACATGTGCATAATATTAAAGCGAGCACTTCAAAGGGAAAGGTTTCAAATAATAGAGACCCCATGACTGATTTTATTGAAATTGAAGAAGTTTTTCACAACGAAAAATATTTCAACACCACACACACACACACACACACACACACACACACACACACACACACACACACGCACACACACACACACACACACAAGGGTTTGCAGCAGATCTGTGTTCCAGCGTCAGAACGCTTCATCTACCTGGTGCTGACACGGCGGTACATGCACGGTTACAGTTGTAAGATGAGATTGGGTGTGGAAAATCTGTTTAAAAATTTCACTCAACTATTCGTCGTCCCTCTTCATTTTTCGCATGGTCGACCCTTTCCAGTGCACACTCACACTCCAAGCGATGGAAGAATTTAATTTAGTAAAAAGGAGGACTTACTCAACCGTCGACAGTTCCGGTGGGTCATATTAGTGATAGTGCAAGCATCGGTTCTCACCCGGTCCCCGGTCGACGGTAAGGCAGCACAAGGTGACACCATTGGAGCGCTGGTAGGAAAATGGTAATGTTGTCATGGTTTTGCATACATTCCGTTGAAGATGGTACTTTAGAGAGAAATTAAAGATCGTGTACTACAAAATGTTTACCACCAAGCAAAGTTCGTACCCAGCAGCACTAATATGACGTACATTGATTCGTACACGTACCACGCACCGAGACGCCCATTCGCAACGGAAGCAATGTGCCTGGGTATGAATATTTCATTAAACGACAATAATCGGTAAAAAGTTGTTCGTGTTGATAAAATGTTTCACAAGGTTCGGATGACGCTTACACCGGCAAATGCTCAGCAACGGGAACAACGACTCGTGACGCCTGTTTTAATGTGTCTGTTTGATTGGAGTTTTTCTTTGGCGAAAAGTTTGCGAAGTGCTCCAAGGACAAAAATGAATGTGACCGAAACCAAACATCGGCCCTTTGCGGCCCTGTCTGTATTTACCTTTGGAGTGTTTTATCTTTCATTCCCGGGGAAATTTAATATGCATTTTGAATAGGGCGTTTGAACAAACGCGAAAGTAAACAACGAAGCAACGAAGCCAGGCCGGGCTCACGATATGCAAAGCTTTACACAAAGACAAAATAATTCAATTGATCACAAATAGCAAAGATCAACAGTGAGTTTTTCCGAGCGAGAGTCGCGAGTGAAATGTATTTATCTAGTTCTTCAACCAATCGAAGCAATCGCTAAATGGTACTTGACGGCTAAATAGGTGACTTATCAAACAGATTGCACTAAATACGTTTCAATGAGGCAAATATTGATTTGCTTTTATGCTCCATTTCACCCTGCCGCGCTGAAAGTATCCCCGTATGGTGACAAATTGATGTTATTCATCTCACGACTGTCGACGTTTCGTTCCGATTGCGATTGCAGTGCGAAACGCGACGAAAGCGCAATCACACACACACCAGCACCCGGCACTGTCAAAATCAATTACTTTTCGATCGTGTCAACTTGAAGTGAGGTTAATTTTTGGAACACAAGCGTGACTGGCGTTTGCGGTGGTTGGTGCTTAATGCATTAAACTTTGTGCGGAACAGAGCGTACACGGCGTCCCGAACCTGACAGTTCAATTGAATTATTGCCATATTGTTTCGACCGGTTCATCCTGCTCCGTAAAGGAATTTTGGCTGCGAATCCTCACCGGTTGGTTTTCCCGGTGAGGACATTAATGAATATCGAAGAATCTTCTTTCACACTTCACGTTTTCCGCTATCGGTTGACACTTTCGGTGGCATGAAAGTTTAATTACGTTCAGCGCACCAAACAGCGAACCTTGCGAACCGTTGCCGGGAATAATGTAACGTTTTTTTTTGGTTTCGGTGAAGTGTCCTGTGGACATCGTTTGTCTAGCATCCAATTTGCGGGATCGATTCGACGCTGATTCGATGTGTGCCATGATTAAGATCTATGAGCGTTTCGTTCGTGTGCGTCCACATTTAGCCATCTTGGAGCCACGTGGACAAGAAGGAAGACAAGAAGCGTCGAAGGAAGTCGCACACGCCAGATGACGCCAGTGTAGACTTTCATTTCATGGCAATGGCATTTACGTGAGCGTTCCGGCAATAAATGGCAATGGGGAAAACGTGCGCGCGCTGGAACCACTTCCGTTAAATTGTAACCTCAAAAAATCCGAGACACGCTGGGATGTTGCCAGTCCACAGTCCATTTTAAACGATGACCCGCTTTAGAGGTGCTAGTTGCTTTAGAGGTTAATTTTGTAATCGTACGACTGTCGGTGGATGGTTTGGGTAAGTTTGAAAGCTCGCAAGAACTGATGCTGGTAGCTACCAGTGTCGGAAGCATCGTTGGGGGACTGGTAATTGCTTAATGAAGATTCGTCTTTTAAAAGACTCCGAGCGTGCTTTAGAACTAGGAGAAGCATCCCAACGCCTTAACTGGCATCCTTTGTCTTTCGTTTCCATTTCATATTAATGGTATTATAATCTCGGCTAGAGTGAATCGTTTGCTAGCTACACAGGAAAAATCTCCGATACCACACAAAAACACGCGCAACACCCCACCCAATGGGGGCATCCATTTCAATTACATCCTTGTGCGTCCACACGGGGAAGTTGACCGGGGGGCTTGTTTTTTCGGTTTCGACCAATATGTCCCTGACGGTATGTGTGTGATTTTACTAATTAAATTAACTTTCCACGATGTTTGCTTATTGGAGGATGGTTGGCAATGGCACCGGATAGGATGGAAATTTATTCCGATCGTCACAGCTATCGGCCATTTGCTGCGGTACTGCAGATGTCCAGTTGTTTCATCTACGGCTGTGTGAGCATGAGATTTTGTTGTTGGTTTCAGTTCGTCCTGAGGGTGAGGGCTCATGGGCTGTTACTGATGTTGTGTAGAATCATGAAATTGTACTAAATTGTATTAATGTGTCAATCGAAAATGGACGATTGATTGAACCGGTAATGGATTGTTTGTTTGTTTTTTTGCTGGTTTATCCCGACTGTATGTATAAAGTGATGGCGGTTAGCACATAATTAGAGTATACAAATATTTGGGTTGCTCCAGCTTCACTTGTCTGTTTATTTGTCTAAGGGTTTTAACACACATATTTAATGTTCGGCTTTGATACCTGGTTAGTGATACTAATTTTCAATATTTTGTGTTAATTTATGAGTTTAAATTTAATAAATATTGGGAGTATAAATAAGCACGCGTGGTTCAACGTAACTGGCAATGAGCGGATGAACAAAACGGCTGCCGACAGCCATAACATTATAGCTGAAGTTTATGGTAACATCACAATTTTGTATTGAAAGACGAAGAAGGTGGGAAATTGATTATCTTAAGAACTTAGCCAAAAGACTTTGAACTCTATTGATTCACTTGTGAACAAGTGCTCCTACGAAAAATTGGAAGCCAAAAATGTTTTATTGTTATTGTAATTTTTTATTGTTATTTATCAGCCATATTGCATCAGCGAACAGCCAAGCCGAATATACACGTGCAGAAGATCATTTGAATTTGGTGGGATCAACTGGATGTAATGTATTATGAAATTGCTAAAGAGAAACAGGAAAGATTCAAAGGAAGGTGTACCGACGTCAATTGATTCGTTAAGGTCGAGCATTGAAAGAAAAACGACTGCAATACTTTAATTACGAACAAATAGTCAGCTCTTTTTTGCGTGAAGAAGTCCGTAAATTGGAAAAAAAGAGGTGAAAATGTAGTAATTAGCGATGGAATACACTTTGAACACTGAATTTCATAACCTCTTTTCCAGTATAAATCTTTATCCTAGTATTAATACTTTATGAAAGCAAGACGATGAAACAGCATCACATCTGTTGATTCCTATTAGGTTTCATCTTCATCTTGTTGATATGCTCTATGACCTCTTGCTAACTAATAGTTTACAAAACTTATCAATACCACGTAGTTCGATAGTCAGTCCTCACTGCGGTAGAATAGTCCGAATATGATTCGTGCTTCAATTCTGCCGTGAGAAGACCAGTGCCGCCAACGCCTCTGCCACCTGGTCGATTGGTTTTTTGTAGAAGTAGAAGTTTAGTTTAGTTTAGTTTATTGAGAGTTCAGTTGTCTGGGTAACCTAAACAACATTCTTAAAGCTACGCGTTACAATGGATCATATTTCGATACTATTCATAATACTTAACGTAACGGGTCAAATACTATCTCGTAGTAAGGAGCGGAAGGTAGGTAGAGGAATGTGATGATCAAACAAATGGTCGTATTCATTGAATAAGCGCACCGCACGCAAAAAGGGATCATTTTCGTATAAAAATACAGGGATGATACAAGACATGGGACATCAACAGCGTTCGACATAAGGGAAGCAACAAACATGATTTGGGATACACTCCGACGTTTTGCTAAGGTATCAAGTCCTAACAGCTGGCATCTTTGTTCATAGCTCGGATAAATTTCGTAGGTGTTTTCCGGTCTATTGTTAACAGCATATCGCGTAAATGATCGCTGTACACGTTCAATGCGGTCGATCGTAGTGGCGGACGTCGGACACCATACAACAAGGCAATATTCGAGTATGGGTCTGACCAGTGCGCAATAAAGGACCTTTAGGCATACTGTATCAGTCATACCCGTTGTCATTCGTTTTATCAGTCCTATAGTTTTACGAGCTTTTTTAACGATGGTGTCGATATGATCTAGGAAGGATAATCTGCAGTCAAATGTTACACCTAGATCTCTAACAGATTGTGCTCTATTTATAGTTATTCCATCGAAAGAGTAATCCTTGATAATTGGGGAACGTGAGCGACTAAACGACATGACATTACACTTTTCCGGACATAGAACTAGTTGGTTTGACGAACACCAAACACAGAAACGGTTAAGGATAAGTTGCAGAGACATAGAATCAGCAGTAGATGTTATAGATTTATAGATCTTAAGGTCATCTGCGTAACAAAGAAAACAATCATGCGGGAGGACGGTCGAAACATCATTAATAAATAAAACGAATAATAAAGGACTTAAAACGCTTCCTTGCGGAACTCCAGACGTGGACGAAAAGGATTTAGAAAAATGGGTATTGAGTTTAACACGGAAAGAGCGATTTGAAAGAAAGGATTGCAGCCATACAATATGGGATTCAAGGAAACCCATTTTGGATAACTTTGCTAGAAGGATGCTATGGGGAATGCGATCAAAGGCAGCCTTGAAGTCAGTATAAACGACGTCAACCTGAGCACCACGATCTAAACTATTGGCGATAGAGGATGTTAAGGAAATTAGGTTTGTTAAAGTGGAGCGTTTAGGAAAGAAACCGTGTTGCTGGGGTATGATGCAGTTACGCGCGATAAAGAGGATATGGGAATGAACAATGGACTCGAATATATTCTTGTCATTCTTCTTCTTCTCTGGCACTACAACCTCTGTAGGTCTTGGCCTGCTAGCAATTGCTAGCTCTCTGTGACTTAGTTATACCCGTAGCTGGATAGTCAGTCCTGCGTACGGGGAGGCGGTCCGCCAGGATTCTCATTCTTCTTCTTCTCTGGCACTACAACCTCTGTAGGTCTTGGCCTGCTAGCAATTGCTAGCTCTCTGTGACTTAGTTATACCCGTAGCTGGATAGTCAGTCCTGCGTACGGGGAGGCGGTCCGCCAGGATTCGAACCCCGGTCCTGCCGTGTGAAGACCGGCGCCGCTATCGTATATACCACCGGGCCGCCCCAAGGTTGTTGTCTTTAAGTTCAATAAATATTGTTGGCTATTTTGGCAAAGCGAGCATTGTTAATAGAACTGCTATTAAGTGTAAAAATGCACCAAAACTTAGAGTGAAATTAGGCCACATGCAGAATAAATCACTTTAACTGTGATGCTAACATCGCAAATAAAATGAAACAAAGGGAACAAAACTGCTCAGGAAACTTTCGCGAGGGAGTGTCCCCTAAATTTAGGACTAAAAATCCCCTAAATTTAGGACATTAACACATTAAATATTAAATAGAAACCAATTTTTTATATTTGCAATCTTAAATTACATTAAAAATGGAAAAACGTAAAATTCCCTACAGCGTCCCAAGCCCACAAGATAGCTTGATTATGTCAAGAGAATAATACCGAATGTTCCAGTCATTACTAGTTGTATGTTAGTAATGAGATATTTTCTCAGAAAGATTTGCCCTCCAATATCTCACATTCGGTATCTTTCTTTTTACAAACCACTAAACCACCGGAACGCTTGCAACGTAAAAATTACTCTTAAAAAAATAAAAAAGGGGATTGGACCTTCTTGGAATTTGTGTCAAAAATCAACGTACGATAGATTTGGAGATAGTGATCGAATTTAATAGCATCAAAGATTTATAGCAACGCATCTAGCGCAACCCTTTGCTCTTGGTAAACGTATTACCGGGACGAGGTTCGTCACAGTTTCGCAAGTTCGCCACCACAACAACCTTCCAGGAATGGAAGATAATTTGCTAAAGTAGTAAGCGTAAAATCTCGTAACTGCTTGCCGTACCTGAAGGAGGATGCAAAGTGTAGCCGGGGCATTGTATCTATTTCAGTAACACTGGCCATAACACGGGGGTGTCACTCAACGACCTGTCATTTTCGTGCAGCTTTTTCCGTCTTGTTTTAGTACCGTGCTTTCTTTTCGCACAAGTTTTCTTCTCGTTATCGGTAACTTTTGAAATGGGATCCTATGCTAATACCTGTCAATTATAATGATCCTGATCGAGCCGGAAGCAGGACACATGTTAACGCTTGTTGTGGAAAAATAGCGCGTTTGTAGCGTGAGCAGAGACGATTGGTTCGTGTTGTCCGTGGTGAAACGCTTTTTCTTTGTTCTAGAACGCTTTTGCACAGTTGTATCCTTGGTGCCTTAGGTAAGTGATTCCTAGGAAGAAGCAAAAGTCACCGGAAAGTTCGTAACACATCCGAACAATGACACCTTCTTCCAGCCGAACGAACACGCGAAGAATATATGCGTGATGCGGTATGTTTTTCCGGTTCCGGATCGTTGGAGCTTTGTTAGATTTTGCGCTTTTCTAAGCGAGCACAGTACGCATTTACATTTGCTCCAGTGCACTCGCTATGGAAAACTGGAGAAAAACAAACAATCGTCGTGGTTGGTGTTTAGTTTTCTTTCATTATTATGGTTTTTAAAAAGGAGCAAAAAAGCACACAAAAAGAAACACAATTCCAACCGGCTTTTCCATAAGTGATGGTGAGAAAAATGAAATGACCTCTCATTACACCACGCGCCTATTGGCCCATTAAATTGAAAATGTAAGATATTTTGGAAATTGAATTTTGCACACAAATCTGAACCGTCCACGGAACGTCCAAGGACCGTCGAGGAAAGCGCCAACGCCAAGCGAACAGAACAAATAGGCAATTATCATTTTGATTGCAGTTAATCCATTTCGGGTACAGGCCTGTGCAAACGATGCCGTAAGTAAATGTGGATTCAACGATGGTCCCCAATAATAAATACCAGGAAACCCGTAGCACTAGTGAACGATAAATTTGCGTGCCCGGGTGTGAGGGACCGGCGGCCTCCACGATCGGCGTTCGGAACGGAACCGGGATGACGATGATGGTAATGACAATCATAAATTTTCTAAACCCCATACCGCGATGTAATTATTGGCCGGAACCGGAGACAGCGGGAGCGCATAAAGGAGTGCCAAGAGTGGTTGTCAGGAGAAAAACAAAGTTAGAAAATGAAAAATCTCGACCGATACGGGAGGGCCGAACTTTGGGTCGCAAGTTGGAAACAATAATGGTCATAAATTTACGCTTAAACTACACTGCACTCTCTAATTGCTTTATTGCTGTGGGAATATGATACATTTAACATTCGGCCCTTTTCAGAAAAGTGTAAGACATATACTTTTTTTAATTTGGGTAATTAAACACAATTCTATCAATCGATGAGACGAAACGTTTGACGCCAGTTGTAATTGACACTTGCTCTCCAGCCCGACGAATTTGTGGCAGCAAATCGAATGTTGATGCCCTTGCTCTGGCGTGACGTGACCAGCGCTTATTTTTCCATTAATTTCCCACACCCAAATTCATCGACACAGCAGCGAGCGTGATGGATGAATTTCGCTGAATTGGCTTCTCGCTTCACCGCTTATCACCGGCTCACTATCAACGCTGTGAAAGGAAACAGCAAGAAAAAAAGCCCCCCTTAATATAGCAAATTTATAATTTGATGAAAATTAATCGCAAATCTCAAACAACTCTCAGCCGGTAGCACGATTTTGCACTTTTTATGACGATTTTTTAACACGTTCGCCAAGATAGCGAACCAGCAACGGGACGGGACGGAACAGAAGTTGCCAACGTGGGCAATAAAATTTCAATCAGCATTCCTTACCGGCTAGGATTTGCCTGCTTTTCGATGGATTTTTCGCCCGCTGCCGGCGACAGCATTGGTTTCGATGTTTGTGTGTGTCAGTTATAAAATAACTGTTTGCGTTCCGTTTCCGTCACAACCTTGGCTTGGCCGCGATCGTCACACTGCGCCGGATTGTTGAGAACGGCAAGGGATGAAAGGATTATGGAATTTCGTCTTTTTCCTTTTTTTGTTTTGTTCTCTGCGGGCTTAGATTATTTGAATGTGCGTGGTGCGCGGGTTTTCTTGATCTGTTTTCGTCGGAAAACGAAATCAATAACTGTCCGTAATCGTAAGTGCTACTCTCATGACTAAATGATCACGACGAAGAATGTTGATTGATTCTTGGTAGCGTTTGGCACAGGCACGTTTTACAATTCATTTACCGATTGGAGGTTTTTTGGACGGAAAATGGGTTGGATGTTATCTTTTATCGCTTTATCGATCATGCGATAATCGACCGTAGAGTTTTGGCGAATTTGCCAGATGCGGGTATGCGGGTAATAATAAAACCAAAATGTGAGGATTTATGGGACTCATCTGCATCCACAATCAATCATAAAATGGCGAGTGTGAGTGTACTGTGAGAAACATTTTTTATTGCCGTTGATCATGTCTGGCTACGGATTAAGAACAATTCTATAATAAAGTTTCCAAACAGTATTTACAAAGAGATTAAGTTTATTACTACTACTAGCTACATCTAGTGTAAGTGTTAGGTTCAAGGATGCACTACTCAATTGTCTTAAACAATCGAGCGTATGTTACATGTGCCACCTTCATTCGATTATCGTAAAACGCGTCCAAAAACCGGCAACCGATAATCGCACCCGTTGTAAAGTAGGTTGATACATTTGCTAAACGTGTCCGCCGGGCTAAAGATCTCGGTGGAAGGATTATCCCGCACGCTAATATCATTGTGGCAAAAACCGGGAAGATCTTTCGAGTAGAGAACCGAACAGACTGTAAGGTTAATACATAGCGACACGGAGCACGTCGGGCTAGATGTAAAACGATGGTGCACAAGCCCGTCGCCTAGCATCCGCTAATCCTCTAACCACGAACGCTTTAACACCGGACCAGACTCGTTCAGCAGTAAAGCGAAAGCGTGCGTGCCTGCATGCCTGTGGATGGAGATGCTTCACGAAGCTGTTCGAAGCAAGCGTAAGGACTCAGTGCGATATCTCAACCCCCCCGTACTTTAAGACTCATCCACTTGCCGAAATGGAGCGCTCTGGAAGAGGTGACGGCGGTGCAGGCAACGAAACGCATTACCGTGCTCGGTTAATCCTCCTTTTGGTTTCGGCCACCATTTCCAAACGGGGATGAGAGTTTTCCGTACAAAGCGAAGGGATAAAGAGATTAAACTCGCGACGACTGGCTAGAACCAAGCGGCAGAGCAGACTCGTTTAAGACACTGGGCAATACAGGGAAGATTGGATTTCCTTTGTCGAGAGCGTAGCTGGACAGTGCACATCTAAGACCGGTGTGGAAAGGTGAACAGATCTGTTGCTTTAGTTGGCTAGAGGATTAAAGGACGGCTAGTCGGTAAGTTGTCGTTGTGGTAAATGGTTTCTATTTCCTTCGACCGGAACCTCTTACGGAGTCAACTGTATTCAGGATCAAACTTTATGACTTTTTAATATTGATTTTGATTAGCCAGAAGAGCGTAATTAGGTATTTAGTGGTTTGAATACTTTCTATTCAACGATTTAATGAAAGTAATTGAAAATTAGGCCCATTAGACAATTGGAAAACCCGAGTTTTTGGAATTCTTTTAAATGAATAATTATTATAGTAATTCTCACTGTCAAAAAGTTAACTACTCCTCATCGATATGCGAAGAAACAGTCCGGACATCTCGGTAGCAATCATAAAATATATTTTATTAATTATTTCATTTAGATCATACATTTTTATAATTTTTCCGAAAACATTGAAACATTCAGCTTTAGGTTAAAGATCAATTCCCTATGAATAAACGATTCTAACACGGTTATCAGAATATGCATTACAATTGAAACATCGAGGAAGTTAAGCAAAATTGCTTAAACTTTTGTATGAAGTATTCAACATTGAAAATGATATAAAACGTAACAGAAATGATTGTCTCTCTAAAAAACAATAGTTTACGAATTTAGGATCAACAGTTTTGTCACAATAGTTCTTTCAATGAATACGCTGTACTAACTCGTCCAACATTGGTACACTTCTTCTTCTTCTCTGGCACTACAACCTCTGTAGGTCTTGGCCTGCTAGCAATTGCTAGCTTTCTGTGACTTATTTATACCCGTAGCTGGATAGTCAGTCCTGCGTACGGGGAGGCGGTCCGCAGGGATTCGAACTCCGGTCCTGCCGTGTGAAGACCGGCGCCGCTATCGGATACACCACCGGGCCGACTCACTTAGCCTACTTTAAAAAAGCTGCAGCATCAACTGACGATCTAAATGTCTTTAAATGTTTAGTATTTGTAGCATTATGTTCCATTAGAAATTGGCATATAATGTACTTTATAATTTAAAAAATACCTTATTAAATTCTACTATTTGTAATAGGAAAACCAGAAGACGAACCACGCCACAATTTCGTAGTGTTCACGACTTCGCTACACCTGCAAATAGCATTGTCCTTCCCAGTTTCGGTAAGTTTGCGCTAAACAAAAGGCTTTCCCATCTACAATGTAAAGGTACTATTTATGTAAACACTGTTTAAGCTGCTACAAAGGAACGTATAACCCCGTCCACTAACACGCTGAATGAACGAACACGACGAAAGCACAAAACGAAAAAAAAGAGGATCCAATCAGTGTGGAGAACAAACGGGTCGGCAACTCCATCAGGCTGGTAGCGGAAATTAAAATACACAATCAGCGCCCATCATTTCGTGAACGTTCGGTTTTCTCTCGGTGGGAATTTGAAAAACACGTCAGGCCGCTGTGTTGTCGTATCCCCCAAAAGTGGGTTAAAACCCGTGTGCATTAAACAAACCGGGCCGCATGATAAAGGGAACCCGATCCCGTGCATAAGCTCATCATTTGTATCTTTTGTGTTACTACTCTTGTGTCTGCGCGAGCGTACGTTTTTTGCTCTCTCGTTCCAGCAAACGTTTCCCAAGATGTGTACGTACGAAACAATGGTACGGTTGTTCTTCCCACTAAGCGGCGACAAAATGAAGAATGGTAACGAAGCGGAACAGATTTGCCATTTTGTCAAGACAAATTCCGTCGCCGGTGAAAGTCAGCATCCGTGCGGTGCGTTCGTTCTCTACCGTACGCGCTTCCTGGAAAGCGAGGCACAAGTTAAAGGTAACAATAATAATCACCATCCGTGTCTCCCCCTTTTTTTGGCTCGGTAGTTTGTGGATCATTTTGAGTAATTTTGACGCTTGCCGTACGATCGTGTCTGTGGGTGCGCGTTGAAGCGCACGTGTCTTCGCTCGCTGTACGGTGTGATAAATGGTTGTGCGAATGAAATTACACAGAAAAGCACAAATAAATATTCAATTTCGTACCGTTTTGGAGGGCGAGACTGAGCAAGAGAGAGAGAGAGAGGCGGGCGGGGGGCAGCGAAACACGACCGAGCACGATAGCGGATGTTGCTCGATTTATTTACATTCCATTTCCGGTGCCTGTTTTTCGACTTTTGTCCCCACAGGGGAGAAATGATGCTGTTGTGTTGGTAAAAAAAGGGATCGGACATAGGGAAAACTGGAAATGCTGTTTTTTTGGTGCTTGTTGTGAAAAATGAAGCCATTGTTTCGGTGTGGGTGTTTGTTTGGTGGAACAGGAACAGATAAGGATGTGATTTTGGTACCATTCCGATAGCTTAAAGTCAGCGCCCGAATCAATACGTGCTTGATTGATGGTTGGTTAGGTTGGAAAAATTAATACCGGTGGAGTCAGTTATCTTTTTCAATCATTTTCAATTTTTAAAGATCTGAATTCTATAATTGATAATATAGTGGATTATTCATATGAAATGCAATGATGGATGGCTTTTTTTGACTTTTTGTGAAAACTTTTTATGTGTAGGACACATATTTTTTTAAATCTCTCTTGTGTCTGAGTCTTTCTAGTTAAATTTTTAGCTCATATGAAATCAGAAAACATTTGGACAGGATTCGGAAACATTCAACAGGAAATTCATCAAATCATAACTGAGGTATGGGATAGCGAATCGATGCCTTGTGATTGGAATCTCGGTATCATCTTCCTCATATACAAGAAGGGAAATCAAAGAGTCAAAGAGGTAGTTGGAAACTATCAGATAATTACCATGCGTCAAATCTAGGAGAAGATGGCGGAGCAGCAGCTACACTCCTACCATTGCTCCATTGATTTTAAAGCCGCATACGATAGCATAGCCAGGGTAAAACTATACGACGCAATGAGCTCAGTTGGATTCCCGGCCAAGCTTACCAGGCTTGTACGTATGACAATGACCAACATCACATGCCAGGTGAAGGTGGATGGAAAACTCTCAGGGCCCTTTGCTACTACCAAGAGTCTGCGCCAGGGAGACGGGCTTGCTTGCCTCCTATTCAATCTGGCGCTAGAGACGGCCATCCGAGACTCGGTATTGGAAACTTCGGGGACCATCTTCTATAAGTCACTCCAGATCTTGATGTACGCTGATGACACAGACATAATTGATTTGAGGCTCTCCTACATAGCAGAAGCTTACCAAAGGATCGAACAGGCGGCACTGAACCTCGGTTTGGAGATCAACGACGCAAAAACCAAAATGATGGTGGCATAGGACACCTTCGAAGTCGCCCAAAACTTCACCTAACCTGGGTCAAAAGTCAGCACAGAGGCGTTGAATTGCGCACAAAGCTGCTGGCTGTCAACCGGTCATTCTACAGTCTGAGGAAACTGCTCCACTCAAAATACCTGTCGCGATGGACGAAGCTGGGACTGTATATAGAACCTCTGTTGTAAAAACGTGCCGATGCACCGTGTGGAACTGACGATAGGGTTTGTTCACAAATAGTACGGTTCCAGAATCGACAAATAAGAAGACAAACAAACATATCGATCGTCGCGATCGTATTTAAACCTCGATATCTAGAGCGATTAGGAGCGAATAGGGCAATGACCGACGAACGAGAGAAAAACGGCTATCGCCCAAAAACACCAGTTGCGAACTAAAAACGAGAAGGTACACTGCGTTTTTTTAAAACCGCCTAAACACCTCTAAAACCACATAAACTCAAAGGTTATTTAAAATCGCCTTTATTAAGCGAATAAAGTTTAACAGTTTTAAGAACAGTGAAAATCTCGACGCAATTCTCTGTTGCATTTGCAACAACCTCTATAGTCCCAGTACTCACAAATGCCTCTGAGATATGGACTCTGTAGAAAACTGACGAAACCCTCTTTAGCCGCGTTCGAGAGGAAGATGCTCTGAAGGATTTTTGGCCCCGTATGTGTCGAAGGACAATGGAGGAGCCGCTACAACGACGAACTCTAAGTGACGTACGGAGATCTCACTATCGTGCAGTGAATTAGGCTCGTGCGGCTTCGGTGGACTGGTCGTTTTAGGCCGTCAACATGGACAGAGGAGGCGTGAGATGGAGTGATGGCGTTGATGCGTTCTCCAGAACGGCCGGGATAGTGGATTGGCAGACGATTTAAAAACAAACAAAATCCTTATCCTTGTACAACTCTTTCCAATTCTATTAACAATTCAACACCACGAAAGAAAGTTACTGATTGTGAAACTGTTTTCAATTAGCTAAGGAATGCGACACTCCATTGAGGGGGCACAAAAACACGTACAGCAAATTACGCCGATCGCAACACGATAGCGTGCCGCCTCCGCACCACCATTTATCGTAATGAAGCGAAGCAATTAAAATTCAATCACCTCCGAGAAAGCAAAACTTTTACCAACGTGCCCAAGTAATGGTGCGGATAATTTTTCCGCAACAAAACTCCACTCGCCAGCTCTCTTTTTCCCATGTTTATTCGTACTGCCATGCAAGTGAAAGGATGATCTTCGTTCGCTTAGTAAGTCAACCACCCTGACACACAGTACGCGATGGTTGGTCGGTCGATTGCTTTCGCCTATCATATCGCGTGCCAGCTACTGAGCGGGATTTGTGCATCAAAACGCGCCACACGGTATGCGATTGCTGATGTCATTTGGTGATGGTGATAAGGGACATGTTGCCTGACGCTATCCGGCAGCGTACCGGAACAAAATCAATCTGATCGAAAGCATCTTTGGGCGGGCGCGCGCGGGATGGAACGATATATCATCAAAAAGCGTTCTACGCTATCGATTGCATGTGTCAAGCGCGCGAGAGAGAAAATCAATTTTCTGTCACTGCTGGCGCAACAGAATATCACATTTCGTCGTCATCAACATCATCATTGTTGTCGCTGCGGAAGGCAAAGACGACAGATGACGCGAATGCATTCTTCCCCCAAACGTGGTTCACCATTTGCGGTTTTCCGCGTGTGATACGGCAAAACACCGAAGCAAGTAACTCACCGTAGAAAAGGGCTTGGCAAATGCAGAACAAATTGCATTTCCATCAACTCGTGGTAAACTGATAAGGTTGAAGGTTTACCAAGAAAACCGGTCGGTCCCTTCAATTCCTCCTTTTTCTTGGTGGTGGTTACATTTTACTAGCAAATAGTGATGATGGAGGTGGGCTCTGTTTGTTCTGCAATGTTGTGCTGCTATTTTATAGTAAATGGTAAGCAGAAAATTACATGTTGTTGCGGTTGTTCAATTTAATCATTGGCATAGTTCCTAACTTCGCTTTTGTTTCAGGCCACGTTACAGCCGATTTCGATTTTGCTCTTATTTTTAGACGATTCTTACCATCACAATACATCCTTTTCTACCAGCACACAGCAAATGGAAAACAAAATGCTCTTTCACTGCCACACAAAGGGTCATGCTGAATTCGAATTTCGTACGACTTGTGCCCCTACGCAATGTATTCAACCAAAACCCGTATTCGTTTGTTTCGCATAATGGCGTGTGTACTACGATGTGTCCCAAATGTCTCCTAAACAGATACCTTAATGTACATTAGATTTATGCTTTTGCCAAAGGCAACATCAATGACAGCAGACGGAGGAGAAGTTAGAAAGCAGCATAAACAAACAAACGCTGGCCCTGTGACCACTTTTTGGGTTGCTGGACAAGTGAGCTGTAATGCTGTTTGTTTGATTCCGACGCACCGGCAAATGATGATGATGGTGATGTTGAAGGATCGTGTATGCAATGCCGGCTACGAATGTGAAGGGCAAAATCATTGCTTTATGATGAGAATTTTTGGGTATCTGTCTGGTTCAGACTAGATGACGGTGGACGATCGAAAAAACGGCTAGTTAGACGGCAATAATGGCACGGTTGACGGATGATTTAGTTTTTTGTCGCAAATGTTTCTTTTATCGTTAGGTGCGGATGAATCTAGAATCTGAAACTATGATGGCCTCAGATGTAAGCGTCTTTGTTTGTGTTTAGTGTTTAGTGTAGGAAAGGTTTTCATAATATTTTGTTCTGTAATATTGTCCTTCCTAATGTGTAGTAATGCCTGTTCTATTTTAGATTTCAGATTGACATTAAAAATAGACTGACTTATGTCTCAAATCAATGACTCAATATTCTAGCGATCCACCCAACTGTCCATTGCCTTTTGTATCATTTGAAGATTTGAAGCGTGATGTGACCAAAACAATCGAGGAAGTTCTGTAGAACATTTGTTGGCGCTTTGAGTTTTATTACTGAACGATAACGTTGGAAATTCCGAAGGGGATAGACGCCGGACGTGACTATAAAAAGCAGCGAAAACTGATAAGAAAATTCAAGGCTTATTCATATCGAAACTTCAATCCAAGGGATGTTAGAGAATCCATCTTAGCAGTGAGGAGTATCCATGACAAGACGGATGCTATGCAAAACTCGCCGTCATTATCTGAGATAAAGGCGCAGAAAGAGATAGAGAGAGCTTGAAACATGCAGTCTGGGAAGGAGGATCAATAATTCTTTGAAGCTTACTTTTTGCATGAAGCGATTGAGCAAACCTTTACGCAATCAATTATCTGCAGTAGCTTTATTTTTAGCGTCAACACATTTTGGATAAACTTATGCTCATTACAAACAAAACTTAAATTAAAAGTCTTGTATATATTTTCACGGAATCGTGACTCTACTGAACCGTGACTGAAAGCCGGAAGAAGCTCCATTCTAGTTTATTACGATAATAGGAAAACAATTCGTCTCAGTTTGTTGGATACAATTTAATTAAGCGATCAGCCAAAACACTACAAACCAATCTCGGAGTAATAAAATCTTTTAATTCAATCATTAAATTTATGCTCACTGTTTTTTTAAGTAACGATCAAAGCTACTGGCAATGGCCGATAGTAATTGATTGAAATTTTACGTCATTGCTATCTTAATAAAACTGCACTTAATCAAACAATATTTCCCTGGCTGTGAGCAAAATATTGTGAGCGCAAAAGAAAGAGAAGAGAAGATGAAGGAGAGAGAGAGAGAGAGAGAGAGAGAGAAAGAGAGTAATAATTTTAAAATAACATTCTGGTCCGTGAAACCGTAAAGACGGATTTTTCTGCTGGCTAATTTTATGCTCTCCTCGCATAAATCGGAACACTGCGCGTGCCATAGCATTAAGCTGCGACGGTCAAATATTTTACAAGCGCTAAATCGAATCAGCCCCCGGCTACACTTAAACCACGGGTCACGGATGAGCACCGGCTGAAGTGAGGACGTGTGTATGTACATGAAGGGTGCATCAAATAAGCAAAAATAGCAAAACACCGAATCTGTACCACAAGTTCGGGCGCCTGATTGATGGGAAGATGATTTATTGAGTTTCGCTCAACGGCGGCGGACTTGCCGCAGCCGGGAACAAACAAACGGCGCGCAATCCGCAACTGGCGGATAGGAGATTACGATTGATTGCATTTCTTATGGGATTTTCGGATGCTGGCACACCACCGTCGGACGTTCTCGCAAAAACGGGGCAAACGTTGAATTCAGTCATCGATTCATCGTCGCGAACGATGCTTCATTGTTTTAGTTGTTTATTTATGGTGCGTCTGTATGTGTGCGTATCTGTGTGTGTGTGTGTGTGTGTTGAGTTGGGAAGAGATTCATGATTCCACTTCCAAGACTACAGCGGCGCGTAATGAATGTGCCTAAAAATGCCATTTCTTGTGTACCGGGTTCCGTGATCGCCACCAGCATCGCAAAGGGCAATGAAGGATTAGCTTGGCATTTCGGCACCGTCAAACGCATTTCTTCCTGTCCGGAACGTGGAATGCGTAACACCGGGCCCATGGGTCAAGCGGGATGGAAAATCCAATTCCATCGTTCCACATTCCACACTCGCCACGCCACGCAAAGACAAATGGTAAAGGACTCCTCGAGTTTTCCTCGAGTGTGGCGTGCGGAACCGTTTGCTTCGAGCAGTACCCGATTGTCCGAGGCTCTGTCTGGTGGATATGCATGTGATGCGCAAACGGGAGTGTCAATTTTATTGGTATATCCTTTCCCGAAGCCCGGAAACGACGACGATGATGCCGTTTCGCACAAGCCGGTGACACCTCAATCCGGGCATTCGGGATGGTAGAGAAGAGCTGGGGTTTGCTAGTTTTTGTTATTGGTGTGCTTGTGTGTGTGTGCGCGCTTTTCTCTCTCTACCCCCCTTTTTTGTTCCGGGAGCATCAAGTGGGAAGCCTTTGTTGCTTTATTGGATTGCTCGTCGTCGGAGGCGTCGGAGATTAGCTTCGTTGATGGCTTTTTCTTTCTTTCCCGTGTGTGTGTCTTTATTGTTGTCGGAATGTGAGGATGCCTCACACACACACGGGCAGCCGTATAAAGCGCCTTTTTGGTCGCCCTCTATCCGCTTGCAATAACATTAGCACAACGTTCTGAGGCCAAAGACATGAATGTTTCCTGTCGCCTGTGCTACCATTGGTTAGCGACCGAGCTGCGAATTGAAATGATTGAACCAATTTGTGTACCCTGCCCGGGCGATCTCACCTGGCCCGAGAAAAGGTGAAAACGTTTGGGTCGCACTGCCCGGAAATATCAATTTCCTCCGTTCGTTTGTGTTGGTAACACATAAATCCGGTCAACGGGTGATGGGTTTTTGTGTGGTTATGTGGATGCAAACTTCTCGACACCCAGGATACCCGGGACTGGCTAACGTAGGTAAAACGATTGTTTTCCGAGTGGCCCATGAACTGCCGTCACATTGTTTCGATTTTCCAACAGTGAAGTTGGGAAACGAAAACAGGGGTCCATTAAAATCGGAAACAATTTGCATTCGTTTGCATACGTGGGCGCGATGTGCGTGCACGTTATGAAACTGTGATGGGAAATGGTTTACAATAACTTCGCCTTTCTGCTACGAGTGGAAGCGTCGGGAAAAATCGAACAAATGAGTTATTTATGACACGCTTAAAAGGGCAAGAGTGTAAAAATCACGCAGAACTGCAATTAAACCGCTTTTTTCTGTTAGCAGCACGCTACGGAATGGTGCTGTGTTTATAGGGTTTATTTTAATTTATGTACTGATAAGTGAATGTCATGCCTTGGTAGCTTTATATGTTTGGTGGTGCTTTAGCGAGACCAATGACAGCTCCAATCGGACTTAAAGGTGGCATGAACTCGCATCTCGATGAAGCTCTCGTACTCTTTACACTGCCAAGTGTTTGGCTTATTATCATGTGACATAACTCGGGCACGAATTATGATTCACCCAGCCAGTAATTAATTATAACAACCAGCGTAATCACGATCCCCCCCCAAAAAAACAAATCAATCAGTTCGAATATTTACACGAACGCCAACACGGTACGCCAGCACATGACAACGTGATTTATCGAAAAACAACCCACGGTCGATGGGGTGATACATTCATTTGCTGCAATCAATCGGGCTGCCATGACGCCAAAGGACGGCGAAGATCAATGATCCATGCCGAGAGAGATAGAGCAATGAATAATAAGCAAGAGTTTATCGAGACTTTAAGATATATTCAGGATACATTAAACACATTAAGTTGGCTTTCCATTATTTAGTCGAATCAATTTACTCTATATCCTACAAAAAATAAAGCATTTTATACCTTTTTCCCCCTTTTAAAGTACACTTTTTACGACTCCCACGATGTGCTATTGAATAAAGCCAAACAGATACACAAAATCGCCGCGAAACTCATCCAATTAAGCGAGTTCAATGCATGTGCCACAAGCACACGTTCGAATGCTGTGGTTTTTGTTTTGCAATTGCTTCTTTCTTTTGCGCCCCGATCGATGTATCATTTCTAAAACAAAATCGCTGTATCTAACGCTATATTTTCGTTGTAGGGTATTTTAACGATCAGAAAAACAGCCTTTTGAATGTTAAAAACATGTGTATATCCAATAATTTAGCTCGCTGATGCATTATAGAACATGAAGCGAGTGTGAAACAAAATGTGTCCATCGTGATAAAAACTCGATTAGACGGTGCGTGCGTGTGTGTTTCGATGTAGTATGATGCGTTTGCTTTGGTGTTTCTGACCCTCTATTCCATGGGTTTTCATGCACAGCCTTCGTTTGGGGCGACACGGTAACACATCAAATATTTGACCAACATCCATTAAACGCTATATGACAGCGCATAGCGCAACCGTGTCTACCCTGCAGTACTTGCACGCGTGTACTTGAGTGCGTGTTTTAGAAGCAGTCCCAAAATTTTCGTGCATAAAGCCACTTTTACTCGCGGCATGGGCGAGGGATATGTTATGATTCGGTCACGGAGCTAAGCGAAATATATAGATCATTCTGTGCTAGGTTTTAGTTTTGAAGGTGATGGATTCACCATGATGACGGTGATGATGATGGGACCCATTACCGTTTCACCCATGGTTACGATGTATTGTAGTGTGGGAACCAGCTCATCAGCGGCAAAGCAAATAGAGTCACTATTAATATACCATGGATCGGTCCGCTCTGGTCATGCTTTGCCTTTGACTAAGTTTCCGATGGGTAGAGGGTTCGAATTACACCCGAATGGAGGTCCGATTGCCGTCCTAGACGATTAGTTTTAGAATGGCCCTGACGGTGATGAACCACCGGTGCTGGCCGGCCAACACAATTCAATGGTGCTGTCGTTGCACCAGCACGGCGGCACTGTCTGGTGCACTGTACCGTGCGATCGTCTGCGTTATTTAGGGAGGTATCGTAAATCGCAGTGTGTCCGTTAAATGCAACTTATGAATGGTAGGTACGGTGTGGAAAAATAAATATTTGCCACACCGTAAAACAACATACAATATCAAAGGGATTAAACATTGGTGGAGGCGCCTGGTGCTTTGTGATTGTACTAAAAGGTGTACTAAAAACATGATGCGGAACGGAGTAGTGTGATTTTTGGGTGTAAATAAATACAGAAAGGCAAGTTTATGTTGATTATGAAGCTGTTATAACACTTCACACATTATTCTAAAAATGGGTTTTATCACAATATGTAGCCTAGAATTTGAAACCTTCAA
The DNA here is from genome assembly GCA_002091835.1 of Anopheles maculatus. Lineage (NCBI taxonomy): Eukaryota > Metazoa > Arthropoda > Insecta > Diptera > Culicidae > Anopheles > Anopheles maculatus. The sequence goes on along the minus strand of KZ061688.1, from coordinate 96,367 downwards.
ACAAAAAAACAGATCATAATACATTGCCCTGAAACCATTCCACTGTCAATCATAATCCTAGACCAACAAACAATTGTTAAACTTGTTACAGAACGACTTTGTGTGTCTGCGGACTGTACGGTGTGTGAGAAAGATTTGTTTTATGGTGTCTCGACACAAATTGAAAAGGCACAATTAACAGCGAAACATAAAGCATAAGAACGCTCGCTTTTGCCCAACCGCTGGACAGAAATTTTATTACGAAAAGCTAGAGCCATGCTGTCCGCAATGATTGCGAACCCAGCATCCAAGCGTGTTCCTAGCTTTTGTACAACAGCTTCCAATACATACCGAAGGGTTTATCGTAAACAAAAAGTTTCCCGTACCGAAGTTTGCTTTTAATTTGCTCTGTCCGCAAACCGCGTTGCGGAAGAAAACAACAAACCTGAAACGGTCGAGTTCTGGGAAGGAACAGAAAGAAACCGACGGTACACTACCCAGACGTCTGCAATGATGCAGCAATGTGAGGAATGTTCAACTTTTGCAGAAACTATTGCACGGTTTGAAGCGTGCAGAGCTGGAAAAAATCCTCCCAGAAAACCCACCGCGAACCTAATCAGTGGCAAACAGCCAACGGAACTCACGATGATCATTTAATTAACGAAAGTGAACGCGCCAAACAAAGCTGATACGAACGCGTGCCCAATTGAACAATAACACAGCACGGTAGGGATGGCAAGAAGCTAACGAAACCGGACTATTGTTGAAGTGGTTTGTTTTTGTTCGTTGTTGCGCAGTGGATTGATGTTTGGTGGTCTGTGCACAGACAAAAAGGGGATTTATCAGTGGAAATTTAACCACTTCCTGCTGCTGAGAAAACACTGAACGCGCAAAAAAGTTATGTTTATTCTGCAGAACCCACCCGAACGAGGGAGTGGTCTTATTAGCTGACCGATGGAAACTGGCCAGCGAGAAAGAGGAACGAATTACTTCAGTGTGATGGAAATCATGCAATGGAAAGAAGAGAAAAAAAAACGAAACTTACACAGCCCCAGCTTTGTCTATTATGGTGCGTGCTGGGTAGAAAGAGATTGCAAAAAAGTACTAGCTTTAAATGCAGAAGAAAAAAAAACACAAACAACACGCCATCAAGCACTCGTCGCCCGATGGAGACGCCTGGTGGTTTGTGGATAGCAAACAAAGAAAAAAAAACGAACCAACATCATAATCTCTTCATCTTATTCGGGAGTAATTTCGTGCGACGTACTACGGTGACGTCGTGCCGTAAAAGTGGAACTAAAATACAAACACACACACACATACACCCGCCAAACGTCACTCGCGCATCACGGTGCTGCGGCGTTGTAGTGTGCTGCAGCACGCTTCAAATGTGGTTCCCTGGAAAGCAAATGCGGGAGGCAACTGTTTTGCTGTGAGGCTTTTCCTTTCCATCGTGAGGTAAGGTTTTTTTTGTTTGGTTCTATTTTGAACAGCGACGGCTGTTTGGGACGGAAGAACATTATTATAATTTTTCGGTTTTAATTCCATCGCCACCAGTACACGCCTGTCGCAATATTCCATTCGCTTACTAATGGAATAGCTTAGTGTCGCCGTTTTCTTTTTTGTTTTTCAACCGCTGCCTCTACATTGTCACGGTATGGTAGCGGTAGCGAGAAAAAAATAAGAGAGGAAAGATTGGTGGCCCATCCTTTCTAATGATTACGTTTTCCAGTACGCAAACCGAGCTGGTGCTGCTGTTACTGCAACACTTTCCAGTGGTGATACCTTTCGCTGGAGTTTTTGGTTTTTCCTTTTGCTGCTAGCTTTTTTTAGGAAGGGTATCAACCCGGCAGTAACATTTCACGGTGGTGTTGAGTTGCGTGAAGCACGGTACGAAGGGTAAAGGCTCAGGTTGCGTGAAACAGTCTCTAATCCGGTATGATTCGGCTCGGCGTACTCCAGCACTAGATCTCGAAAATGTTACTAGTTAGAGGCAACAAAAAAGTAGCGTAGCGTGGTGGGATGAAAATGTTTCACAGCAAACAGTCCAACTAGTGTGTATGTGTGTGTGTGTGTAATTCGTGGTGTAAATTAGATTAAATTCACATTGGGTTTTCATGTGAATGAGTAATTTGCTGTTGCGACCGACTAAAGATTTATGACAAGCCAAGCGCACGTTTTATCAACACTTTTTTTGCAACAAAATGGAATATTTTCGACCATTTTAATTGGGATTGGTGACTACGAATGTCACTGTAGTAAAAACTGTAATAAAAAACAAGGATTTGGCGAGTGTTCTTGATACGAAAAATGGATCTGTACTGTTTGTCTAAAAGCAAGCGTGTAAAATAGATATGAAACACGTTCTACATTTCCCAGTTTTTGCTTCTAATACATGCCAAAACGCAGTTAACACACATATATTACGCATAAGAATTTTACGCAAACTCACCTACAAATTCCGCGGCCTTTACAATCACATTAGGAAGCAGTCGAATGCGGAACAGTTTCTCAGTATCTGAAAGAATAAGCAGAACCCATAACGCATCAGTGCGATAACTTGCAAGTAATGGTGGTGTAACGACACGATGTGTGTGTTTGTCGTTAAAATTCATGATATGATGAGTTATTCCCTTCCCGCAGGAGGATAAATTAACGAGATTCCGTCGCAGAGTAGATAACGTCGTGGAAGGTACGGTTAATATATGTATCATAAAATCGTTCCAAGAGCTTTCCGTGCCGTTAGAATTAGATTTACGAGTTAGATTAAGAAATTCTTCAAACACGCAATGATCTGATGGTGGGTTTGGAGCTAAAACAGCACAGATTGTGGGTTTTAAATTAAATGATTGTAGGAATTCGTTGAACAGAGTACGGATAGTTGATATAGAGCAAAATCGGATTAAGTAACCTCAACCAGTGACAGCCAATTTGAGGGAGATTTATATCCTTTTCAGGGGTCAAAACGATCTGAGAAAAGCACACAAAAATCTACGGTGAATGTGTTTCTACCTTCAAAACTAATTTATTTTAACTTTTCATTCAAAGACTCTTCTATTGATAGAATTTTGAAAATGCTATTCTCTACGAAATCCTTGGAATTAATTTAAAACTTTCGATCAAATTGCTTGAAACTTTTAATGCCCGATCATTGTTGATAAAGTTGTACGAAACACGCCACCCGTCACGTTGCAACTAAATGAACTTCGCAGTAATGTTATTTGCATATTTCACCGCAAGAAAACTGCAACCAACGTACTGCCAGTGTCGGTGAAAACCAAAGCCAAACCCAATGGAAGCAATATGAATGAATCAAATTAAGCTCTCGCACCATCTCGATTTTACGAAATTGATTTCCCATCCTAGAAACGTCGCACGGCAGCGTCCTAGTCCCCGTTCACAACGTTCAATAAATTTTGCAAAGCATCATTTTGGAATTTTCACTTCCCCAAACACACTATCTATTCATTGCACCGTCAACGGGGTTTGCCGTGCGCCAGTGTCACCTGAAATTTAGCACTTTTCACACCCCCCCACCGGTTTTCCCTAACTTAAGTAGCTTCGCTGCGGTTACACCATCCGCACCGGGCTTGAGAATCACACAGGCGAAGAAAAACTCCAGCAAATGAGTCATCATAAAGAAAGGAAATTTATCGTTCCCCTAAACGGAGCGATGAACGACGAATGGACGATACCGATGGGTCCTCACCACAATGGGAATGCCAGGCACAATGGGAGCTGCCAAACAGTAACCCAGCCCCACTCAACAACCGGTCTAGCAGCGCGGCGTTACGATTCACCATAAAATGTACACTTTAAAGCCAAACGCAGTGGAAGCTTCCGAAACGATTGTATGACACACACACACACCGGGGTTGTATCATATCACGTTGGCATCCGGGCTTCTCGGTTTCCATTTTTTGGCGACAGCCACCAGCACCAGCATATTGCCTCGCGACGATTACCCTGCAGCGGTGTGTGTGTGTGTGGCGCTGAAAGTTCGCATCCGGTACGGACGTAGTGCGGACGAAACGCGACGGTCATATCTGTTCCACTAATGTTGAAATATATGTATCCCGGGTATCCCTTTTCGCTGGCCTGGTGGTGCTACTCGCCGGAAACTGTTTGCCATCGTACACTTTGCTAGCTTCCCGTACGCGAGGAATTGTGCGTCATCGAGTGCGCTTCGAAACATGCCACTGGAATGCGTTTGTATTCCAGAGTGATTCCTCATAATGGTGGAACTTTTGTTCGGGGTTGAACCGGAGGATAGGCAGATGGAGGCAGATGGCCGGCATGAAGGGCTTACAATCCTATGGTACCATTTTTCAAAAACATAATTCGCATAGCTGTACTGGGGCTGCAACAAAAGGGCGACCGGGTGCACAAAAAGTGTTCGCTTTCCGAGGAAATGCATCCATTGCAATTTGCGGTCGTAATGTGATCTCCTTTTTTTTCCTTTATCAAATAAAGCACACCGTAAAACAAAGAAAGGAGAAAACGATTACTTAACAGTGTAAAACAGAAGTTGTTTGCGCCTTACGGTAGGCAATTTGCGTTTCATGAAATGTGTTAGCTATAATTATCTATAATTAATTGTTAATCTATAATTATAGAACCGAATAATATTTGCACAAAATGACACTAATACTAGCACATAAGTCTAGCATGTAACGAAATAGGAAATAAATTAGTCTAAGTTGAACCATCGAGCGTTACACTTCAGAGCTAGAGAAACATTGGTCCTTCGAACCGGATTAAATTGGATTCAGTAGAAGCTTTCGTGAAGTGTGCAAGTATAGTCGATGTTGGATTTGCTTGGATGTAAAAGGGACATTGAAAGTTGTGTTAGCGTTAAATGCACCCACTAGGAAAAGGGGCAAGTAAAGTGCGTCTAACCGTCTATCGAGATAGCGAGTGTTGACCTTTGCGAGGTCAAGTGAGGTCAACTGTTAGGAAGTGCGTTGAACGAACGTTAAAGGTATAGGAGTGGTCGAAACTAAAACAGTGAAAAAACACGTTCCCGAATTGTGTGTGCACAACAAAATTTCGTCCAAAATCGGCGCGTTCAACGAGTGCCAATTGCGTGTACAATACATCGAACCTCGTGGTGTGGCGTCGGTCGGCCATCGTGTTGTATCCAGTTTACAGTGTTGGACATATCGTTAGCAGAAAGTTAATTTCGCGGATTTTGAAAAAATAAAATATTTAGAGAAAAATGCCGATTGCGACAGATAAACTCGTGCGACAACTTACGAGGTTGTATAAGGATAGTTTATTGAGTGTTCAACATTTTGAAGTGTTCGTTAATAATTATTCAGACGATCAGCATGAACAAATCAATGGCTTATTAGCGTCCTTAGAAGAAGTGAAATCATCGTATGAAAAATACCGCGAACGATTGTTAATGGAACATGAAGAGTGTGATGAACAGCAGTTGCTAACCGACAGAATGCAGTTTTTTTCAACGTATCATAAAGTGAAAGGTTTTCTTCTGACCAAAAGAGGAATGGTGGAATCTGTGGCAATGGCGAACAGTACAATGGCGAATACGTTTTCGGCTGGTTCACAAGTGCGGCTTCCTAAAATAGAGCTTCCCGCCTTTGATGGGGATAGCACTCAATGGATAAGCTTTAAGGATCGGTTCTCAGCGATGGTGCACGATGTGCCTGAATTATCAGACACAATGAAGCTGCAGTATCTACTGGCGTCGCTGAAGGGAGAAGCTGCAAGGCTGTTCGATCATGTTCAGCTGGTAGAAGAAAACTATGCAGTTACATGGCAGGCGCTGCGGGATCGATTTGACGACTTGAAGCTGCTGAAGAGGGAATATTTCCGAGCCCTGGTGGAGCTACAACCGATGGCAGGGCCAACAGCTGAAGAATTGACACGCATAGTCAATGAAACGAAGCGGCTGATCCGGGGCATGGAGCGTTTGAAGGAACCTGTTGCAAGCTGGAATACACCACTGTCCAGTTTGGTAAGGTATAAATTTGATGAAGAAACGCTAATGGCATATGAACTCATTGCAGCAGAGCAGAAGGAAGACGTCTACACCGAGCTGTTCGAATTTTGCGAGAAACGAATAAAGATCCTGCATAGTTCCGTCGCACAAACCCAGAGCAAAATTGACACGAAGCCAGCCCCTGAAGCCTCCAGTTATCGTCATGACCGTTTCGGGCAGAGGAAAATTTCGGTGAATCATCGACGACAGTTCCAACCATCCTTGGCATGTGCAGCGCAAGCACATCGCGAGTCGCGGAAAGAATGCGTGTTATGCCAAGCAATGCACTCTTTGGATAAATGCGATCATTTTGGAAGGCTGTCAGTGACAGAACGTCAACGTGTTGTACGGGAACAAGCGTTGTGTTTCAACTGTTTGGAGAAATATCATCGAGCAAGGTTCTGCAAGTCTCGGGAAAAATGCGGAATCTGTACGAAGCGTCATCACACTCTAGTCTGTAACAAATTGAGTGAACGAGGATCGGTCGCTGTAGAGGGGAACATAAACGCTACCACGCAGGTGCATGTGGCCACGAGGAAGATGATTTGGCTTTCGACAGCACAAGTCTTGGTATGCAACGAGGAAGGTGGAGAAGTGCCGGCAAGAGCGTTGCTGGACCAAGGCTCCCAGTCCAATTTTATTAGTGAACGGTTAGTCCAGCACTTACGGTTGAGGAAGCGTAGACTACACAAACCTCTATCTGGGATTGGAGCGGTAGCACTGAAGACAGAAAAGGTAGTGACAGCCACCATAAAATCGAGAGTCTCCGCATATGTTTCGTCGGTTA
>KZ061688.1:50296-88291 GCA_002091835.1 Anopheles maculatus | reverse complement strand
CTGAATTCCCGTCCTCTCACGCCGATGTCGGATGATCCTTCAGATTTGGAGGTGCTCACACCGGGGCACTTTCTGACGGGGACAAATATGCAACAAATTCCCGAGATCGATCTGACCAGCATTCCTGAAAATCGCTTGAACCACTGGAGAGTTACCCAAAGACGAGTGCAACATATTTGGCAACGGTGGCGACTTGAGTATTTGCAACAGCTGCATATGAGAAGTAAATGGAAAGGGCGAGCAACTAACATAAAACCCAATATGATGGTTATTATAAGAGAGGATAACGTACCACCGAACAAGTGGCCGATAGGACGAATTACGAAGATTCATCCAGGCAAGGATGGGATTGTTAGGGTAGTCACGATACGAACGGCTAATTCCAATAGCGTACAACGACCCGTAGCCAAATTGAGTTTGCTTCCAATTGAAATTGAAAGGAATTAGTAGTTAATGAATTGAATTACGTTTGAACTGAAGATAATTATAAATGCAATTGTAAGTTAGGCGCTTTACTTAGTTCGGTTAAACATAATAGTTTAAGGTGGTCGGAATGTTTGCGCCTTACGGTAGGCAATTTGCGTTTCATGAAATGTGTTAGCTATAATTATCTATAATTAATTGTTAATCTATAATTATAGAACCGAATAATATTTGCACAAAATGACACTAATACTAGCACATAAGTCTAGCATGTAACGAAATAGGAAATAAATTAGTCTAAGTTGAACCATCGAGCGTTACACTTCAGAGCTAGAGAAACATTGGTCCTTCGAACCGGAACAGAAAAAGGAAAGATTACAGGAAAGAGTCAAGTCAAGAAAGTTGTCAATGAGGAAAAAGAGGTTGCGTTTGCTTGTCCGATTAAATACTGTGGAAAACGGAAGGCACGATGGAAGTGGGAATTGGCATTTAGCAGCGACCTCTTGAGCGATATTATTTCCACGTGTATTTACTTAAAGGAAATTGTTTCAGGAGTTAGGCCATCGACTCTATGGCTCTACGTCTAACTGAAAACTATTAAACTCAGTTTTAATTTAATTTTAAGGCCTGAGATTTGTGTAAGGCATTATAAAGTGAATTGTATTGATAACGATAATGATTGACTTCAATTTTTGAGACTCCTAAAGCTCCTTGTGATTTGAGATCGTAAGTTTGATTTGTCCGTTCATTTAGCTTGTCCGTGATTTGAAGAAGAGCTTACAACATTTATTTATTTAACCTTGAGCAGTACGGTGATCGAGGCGATAGTGACGGCGGTCTTCACACAGCAGAACCTGAAACCGAATTCCATCCAGACTATTCCACCGTAGTGAGTACAAACTCAACATTGATGTGATCGTGTTGATCCTTAAAAGAAAGCCTAGAGTCAAGCAGGACGCCCAGATCCTTAACACAAAGCTTTATTTATCATCATCATGTTGTAGGTTGACGATCCTCATTTAGAGCATAACTGACATAACCAAGCAAGTCGTTAGGCCGAAAAAAAGATGAAATTTCTGCATATCGAACTAGGGTAATTTTTTACAATAATTATTATTATCAAATATGCAATATAAAATTTTATCCATTACATGAATGGTCAACTTGAACTTGGTAATTCATGGAATGGTTGGTATGGTCGGAATAGAGTGGAATTTCTGTTTAATTACTTAGCTAAATAGTTACAATGAATGTTCTGTCTAACTGAAAACTATTAAACTCAGTTTTAATTTAATTTTAAGGCCTGAGATTTGTGTAAGGCATTATAAAGTGAATTGTATTGATAACGATAATGATTGACTTCAATTTTTGAGACTCCTAAAGCTCCTTGTGATTTGAGATCGTAAGTTTGATTTGTCCGTTCATTTAGCTTGTCCGTGATTTGAAGAAGAGCTTACAACATTTATTTATTTAACCTTGAGCAGTACGGTGATCGAGGCGATAGTGACGGCGGTCTTCACACAGCAGAACCTGAAACCGAATTCCATCCAGACTATTCCACCGTAGTGAGTACAAACTCAACATTGATGTGATCGTGTTGATCCTTAAAAGAAAGCCTAGAGTCAAGCAGGACGCCCAGATCCTTAACACAAAGCTTTATTTATCATCATCATGTTGTAGGTTGACGATCCTCATTTAGAGCATAACTGACATAACCAAGCAAGTCGTTAGGCCGAAAAAAAGATGAAATTTCTGCATATCGAACTAGGGTAATTTTTTACAATAATTATTATTATCAAATATGCAATATAAAATTTTATCCATTACATGAATGGTCAACTTGAACTTGGTAATTCATGGAATGGTTGGTATGGTCGGAATAGAGTGGAATTTCTGTTTAATTACTTAGCTAAATAGTTACAATGAATGTTCTTGTTCATATTCTTTGTCCTGACATAATTTCTGGCATTCTGTAACTTTGTTTTATTCGTAGTTGGATAGTCTGGTCTTTTAAAATCATATTGTTCACGAACATATGGTTGTAACACTATTTAATATTTGCTTTGAATTGTTTTTTTCACGAATATCGTACAACATAAAAAAACCCCGTAGGCTGCTAGCTTATCACTCCACGAACAAAAGCACTAATGCGCACGAAAGCGCATCACCATAATCTCAAGCCCTCTCTCTCACACAAGTCAAACAAATCCAAAGCTGCGCTACACGTTTCGGGTGAGTGCAATTTCACACGGCGTGCTTTGATCTTTCCTCGTTGCAGTTCAACTTCTCGTCAGCGATTAGCATGGCGCTAGAGTGAACGAAGCAGCAATAAAAAGCTTTGGAAGTGGCATACGAAAGCGTCTTTTCAGGCTCATCGCAGCACGAACGTTTGCGCTCGTGTCGGTATCTACGTGCGCCCGTGTGCTGCAAGCGAAAATGGTACCCACTTTTTGGTCCGATTGTTCAATTGTGACATTTCCATGCCCCCTTTCCTTTGCTCATCTTGCCGGGCTCGTCTACAAAACACAGTGCGCGGCTAAATCACATTTCATCCACATCGCCCGGTTCCACCAAGCTAATGGTTCTCGGGTGCTTTTATTTCGCTCTTCGCTGAGCGGAAAAATATAATCCTTATCTTGTGGCCTCTCGCGCGCGCCCTTGTCAAAAGTACCGAACCAAGAGTTGCACAAGAAGATCATTACGAATAAAAAAAAGGACAATCTACAATACACACGCACAGGAAAAGCGTAGAACGAGCCGGAATGGAAATGCGGAAAGGCTTCAGGGTTCTCACCGCATCGGCGCACCAGCCAGCCAGCAAGCTTACGCATAAAAGAAATATTAAATTTTATAAGATTGACATTGATGTGTCCTTTTTTTGCTGTTGGTGGGCCCGGCCCCTCGTTTGGCGCCACCGTTTTCGTGCGAAAACGTTTCGTACGTCACACACTTTTCCTTGCGGGAAGCTTTTGCGATGGAGCGTTGTGTAAAGAAGGAGAGAGTTCTTCACAGAAGTGTCTGATAAAGTTGAGTGCGCTTTGCTTACGGAAGAAAAGGAAACCGTTCTTATCTGTGTCGGCTGTGTTAGGAAGTCGCACAACTTCTAGCTGCCTGTGCAAAAAAAGAAGCTTCCAGTTACCTGAAATTGAATTGGATTTGAAGAATTAGTTCTCACCTATGGGTTTGGGAAAATGGTGGCAAGGTTCAGCGATCTCGATAATCTCGAAGCCACCGTGTGTCGCTCTGCTTCGCGTCATTAGCAGACGAGTTTGGAAGCTTGTTCTTACCAGCTTCTTTGAATAGGTTTACGTACAATCAAAAGGATTTAATAACGTCTTTTACCGCGCAAGGTCAAACGTTTGATTGAGGGGTAACAGAAATCGAAATTCGTGTGGAAAAGTAAGACTTCATTCTACCATGTCCCCGGTCAATGATATATGCATCCCGTGCCTTATCCCTTCAAAAAAAGGTTCGCACCACCATCCGAAGTGAATGGCCTTGTTAAGGTGGAAGGAAAGTTCATCTAGTTCAGCTAGCTCTGTAACCGAATTTCTTCTCTTCGTAGAACTGTGGGCCCTGTAGTCGTACGAAGAATCGTTGTGAACCGATTACAAAGCGAACCTTTTCCGAACCATCGAAAGCCATTCTAGCTGGGTTAAATTGATTGGCAAACGATTACGAATGGTCGTAATCGGATACGGACACCTGGGGAACGAATTAGGATTTTTAATATCAAATAACCCCATAATATTTAGTTTTTGTTTTTTCTGCGAACGATAGAAATACCAAGAGGGAATGTTGCGCTTCATAAAATAATCTCACATTAGAAGAGTGACAAACAGATTCCTAGTTGTGGTTGTTTGATTTTCTTTTATTCTTCAAGGAATATACCTTACTTCAGCGCTGGAAGTGAGCTTACCTAGCAACGGCAACTTTTAAGTGACTTTCAGGAAGCAAAACATTGCCCTATTTTGAAGTGGAACCATTTCAAAGAAGCTTCCTTCCCAGGTTGATCAAATTACACTTCCCATTGGATGGATTTTGGAAGCCGATAGCGTGTTTACTTGGGAACGCTAGGCTTTTAAAGACCATCTGCACGCGGTTGGTAGGGGAAGTTATGTTTTCTTCGCCATTTTCATTCGCCAAGTGTATCCCGTAGGATACAAGAGTAATGGAGTTGTTTTGTGTGGTTGTTACTTGAAGTATTTTAACGCGCCTGTACGTGTCCGCTGACCGCCAGAAAACGGCACGAAAGCAGAACGAGAAAAGCTGCATTTTCTCTACTCAGAAGTCAACCTCCATGATCGAGGAAATCAAAGCGGATAAGAAACCTTGGAACTGTAGAATCGTAAGTGAAACCCACATCCACGTGATGTTCGTTTCGTAGAATTCGGGAGGTTTGTTCGATCTCCTTCCAAACGCTAAACTAATCCGACCGTAAGCCACGATTGCTTCGAATTGGCTTCATGTAAGGGGGATAAGTTTGCTGACGAGCAGAAACCATCAAATGTCTCATCTTAGGCGAATCAGGCGACAATACAAAAAGGATCCCATATCCAATTGCACACTCACTATTGAAAGTTACGGAGCTAAGTTTCCATTTCGATTGTCCGGCCTGCTCGCTAAACGGTCTAGTCAGAAGGCAAAAAAAAAACCCCCCAGCAGAAACCATTCTTAGTACACCCCGGGAGAGTAATCCTTTCATAAAAAGCCACAATTGATGATTATTGTCCGCTGGAGCGTAGTGGAAGCTTGGAGCGCTGGAGAGCGTAGAGGGAAACCACATCGGTTAGGATCAATTTCATGCTGACAGTGCCAATTTGTTGGTCGGCTAGAGGAGGACGTAGACAACTTCGGGTAGAATCCATTTTACCTTTATTCACCTGGTCGCTACCAAATGAACATTTATTTACTCTTTCCTGGTGGTGACTGGTGCCTCGGCAAAAGATTAAAACGACATCTAGCGTGAATTTTATGAAGGTTTTATTTTCTGTCCCAAAGCCTTTATTTGAGTGGTGCTAGGGTTAGGGTAATAAGAAATAAAAAGAGTTGACGACGAAAAACTGGCGGCATTTCTTTCACCCAGACACAAATGTCCGTAATAAATCATTCTGCTTTATTAATTATCACGGAAAAGGATGAATTTCTTTCGTTTTTATATTGAGTGCATTTTCCCAAGGAGAATGAAAAACCCCAGCACAAAAAAAACAGGGATATGAAATATCATAGACACAGATCCGTCCTCACACATCTGGTCACATCTGTGTCCGGCAATATGGTATCCGTCGGGTCCGGTTCCGGCTATGGTTCTAATAAAATGATCCAATAATTGTACATAACCGTGGAGTGTACGGCTGTGAAGATTGCAATCTTACTGTCCGTTGCCATTGGGAACGGACGCTCAAAGCACAGCGCCATCTACCGGACATCTGATCCGATGACAGCCACAGCTGGAAACGATTTAGCAGGTCTTTGCGCAAGGTCTTTCCACTGGCGGTATAGCAGGAATTTCGAGTGTGTGTGTGCCAGATGTCTGGTGCCTCATTTGTTTGACTCCTGCTGACTCCTTATCTTAACGGCTGCTGGTCCAACGGTGTCACATCCTTGGGCACACGCCGCCCGGGAAGCAGATTATGGAAATTCGTTTCGAAACGGTGTCACATGGGACAGATAAAGTGTTATAAGTGGATCTTCACGCCACCCGAAACCTGTGGCATATGTTTGCATGCTCCAGCAGCACTGTCCGCCCTCTGTAACGATGCGTTACGCTTTCCCGGTGCGTGTTGGATGTGGGACGCACGGATTAAATCGGGATTTCAGCGAAAGAAAGAGCGACCCGTTTGGACGTGCCGCGCTGGAAGAAGATACTGGCTGGCAGACATTGTTATTGGATTTGAAACCATTTGCTCCAGTTTTTTGTTTTTTTTTGTAGAAGAAGCAGACACTGACTTTAGATCCGGGAACTTTAGCGATGAAGAAGTTGAGCTTTTTCCGGGGGCCAAAGTTTCACGCTGTATCCTTTCGGCTTCTAGTTTCCACCGAAACTGTGAGGCCACCCGGAAAGTTTTGTCGCTTCCCGGACGCGAATAAACGTGTGAAATCTTATCTAACACAAAAAATGGGAATCTGCGAGCGAGAAAAAAAACTGTGTCGAAGAAATGGACGATAACCGGAACGATGGCCATCGGCTGGAAAGTTGTTTTTGCCAAATTTCTGTTGAATTGTTTTCTTTATCGGTTTCCTCCGAACCATAAGGAATCGAGACACAACCGGTTTGGAGTTAGGTTAAGGCGTTTCCCACTACTGCCGAACCGATTAGCTTTTGGGTGATTGTAATCGGGGATAAAATGTATCGAAACTAGTGCTCCTATTCGCCCCTGGCAATGAGTTGCTATCCAGTAACGGCTTTACATGAAAATCGTGGTATTTTAGGAAGCGAAGTATAATGTCTTTACGTCACGAACGGTTTCTTTTGCGGGAGGGATCAGTTTGAAGAAAATGGCACATTTCCGGGAATGTGGTTTATGATCGATGTCGGAACGGGTTCGAATGATGAAACTAACCCCTATCGAGCCATCAAATCAACAACTTCCATTGGAAAATAGCATTTGCCACGCCATACTGCTGTGCCACGGGGTACAGGAAGCAACCCAATTCAAGGCCATACCGTGACGAAGTGAATTGTTATTTGTTTTTTCTTTGTGTGTTTGTGTGTGTCTTTTTTCTTTCCAAACTCCCCATCTCGCTTTGTGTGAAACCATGGCTTCAAATGCAATCGCTGCACGTTTACTCCCGTGGGCGTCCTGCATGGGCGTCCCCGGAATTGCATTTGGTGAAAGTTGGACCCCTCAACGGGATCTCAGCGTTGGAGTATTGGTTGCTATTTTCCGCCCCAGGCACTGTATGCAATCAAATTTAAAGTTGGTCCGTGTAGAAACGGGGGTCGTAAATAGTTTTACGTCGCGTGATACGGTTTTGATTAGTGCGGGGGAAAAAAACGGATGCAGATTAAGTGGCGGGAGTAAAACTATAGCGAAATTTGATTGACTCTTTGTAAACTGCGTATTTTGTGCAAAAGTTGATTGAATGCCCCATTTTATAACCTTTTCTAGTGGTTTTTATACTTATAATTGATTATTTTTGGTTGTCTGTTTAATGTTCTTTTTATAGCATCTATTATTGAGGTAATATAATGTGAATGAAATGTGTGATTTTCACACATGTTGTTCAATGTCTCGACTGTTTTAGAATGATTTAATGTTTGTTATAAAGAAGCAATGCTTAAGCATTGGACATATAAAGAGAGAGCATTGAAAATAGATATAGAAAGAAATATAAAGACATAAAAGTAAGCAAGTTAATTTGAAAACTCTACATCGAATTAAATCCTACGCAAGGAGCTCCACAGTTCGCTGTACTAACCTTTAAGCTGAAGGTACAAACAATGTTCAAGCTAATTGTACTTTTACATGTTATTTAATTGACTGTCCTCTACTGCCACTTGAATGTGTATACTCGCAATAGTTAGTATAATAATAGTAATAATAGCAATAATAGTACCACACATGTAACAATAGACAGTAAAGAGGCGAATGAGGTCTCTAAGACCCAAAGCCTCTATAAATAAACGAAAAAAAAAAAAAAAAAAACTTGAATGCGTGAAATTTTCGTGACGGATATAAGTAATCAACATCCGAAGTATAAACGATGAATTGTACATAAACAATTATCCCAACCAATTCATCATTCGCTGCTGCTGTGTTTGTGCGTAACAAATTACACTATTTGTCCTGTAATTTGCAAAGCTCACCATTAACAAAGGTGAATTCAAAGCAAAATAAAACTGATAATGAGACCCGAATAAAAGCATCGCTGGCTTTTCGGCCTCGTTACTCGGCCACACGGGGCAACACGTTTTTCTTTGTCCAAACAACCAATGCGTGGCCTGGATGCGTGATGCTTTTAAGCGATATAAAATCTGTAACACCTGCAAAGTAAAGCAAACACACCCCCAAATGTCCGCACGTTTGCAAATAATAATGGAACCATTAATTATGTTTCTGTGCGCCCCCCCATTCAGACACACAGTTCACAGTTCGTGTGTGTCGATTGATTGTTTGCTATTTTTTAACCGGAAATGGGACCGGACAATGTAATACACCTGTGCACCACATACACTTTGATGCATGTGCCCAGCCGTTCCAGTGCTGTGTGTTTGGGTGTGATACAGATGAGCCACAGCTGTGACGCCGGTTTGCAAACATAATTATTAAACGATCGTCCTTAAATCGGAAGGATTTGCTCAGCGTATGTGTACTTGTTCTTTTTATTTTATCCTATTTTGTAACAAGTGTGGGTAAATATATCATGCAACCGTGTGTTGTGCTGTAGTAGCCTTGCAATTGAAGTAAATGACACTGTGGGAATTTTAAAAGTAAAATGTTCTTTGTCCGAACACAACTCGTGAAAATCTTGTTTAATGTAAAGTTTATTAAAATGTACATTTTTTCCAATCCTCATATGAAATATGGAATTCTAATTATTTCTAAATATTAAATATTTTCTACTATCACAAACCTTACAAAAATCTCTTAACTTAATGTTTTAAAATGTCTATTAAATGTCACCCATTTTTCGGTCTGTATTTTGCTGCCCATTAACTGAAACTTATAGAAAACAACTTCATAAATAAGCTCTCCTATGTGGTAAAAGCTTACCAAAGCATCGAGCATGCGGCACTGAACCTCTATTTGCAGATCAAAGAGGCAAAAACCAAAATGGTGGTAGCACCACCAACGGCTCTGCCAAAAAATACTGATTAACGCTAGGGTGAGGTACAGATAGGTGATAAGGCACCTTGGAAGTCGTCCAAAACTTAACCTATCTGTCAGACTAAAAGTCAGCACCGACAACAACATCGACGTTGAGTTTCACTCAAAATACCTGTCGCGACGGACTAATCTGGAACTGTACAGAACCTGAATAGTCGCAGTACTCCCATATGCTTCTGGGACATAGACTCTGTCCAAAACTGACGATACCCTCTTAGCCGCGTTCGAGAGGAAGAGCTGTACGAGGATCTCACCATCGTGCAGCGAATTAGACTCACCAGGCTCCAGTGGGGTGGTCATGTCATGAGAATGGTACCGAACAACCAAGCCTGTATAGTGCTTTTAAGCCGTTCACATGGACAGAGGAGGCATGGTAGGCCCAAACTGAGCGTGAGCGGCACCGATGATTGTTGCAGCAGGTCCTCTTGATAAGCAAGTAAGTAAGTAACTTAATAAGTAAGTTAATTGTCTACTTTAAATAGCCTGTTTTTGTTGCTATCCAGATTAAAACTGTTTGAAAATTCATTTAAGAGAAAAATTATAATTTCAATTTACTTTTAAATACTTCCCTAACCAAACTTGATGCCAACACTGTACTACAACACTTTTGTCCACAAGCGATACTACAGTCCCACCGATATTGCAACCGATTTTTGTCATTTCTATTTTCACCCCCCCAGGAAAGGATGTCAGCTGGTGTTCCAGTCGGATCTCGAAACATTTCCGCGAACCGGACACAATTCGTTGACTGTGCATCCCAGCGTGACCAAGGTAAACCTACGCTCCTACCGAACGGGGTATGAATTTTCATCACATGGGAAAAGTTCGATGCAACAGGGTTGATTGAAACTGGTTTCGTTGAACGCATAAATGTTTTTCAATCTATCCTTCCCCCGCCCGAAAAACTCGGTTGATGCTGGCAGGCACCCCGGTACACGGCAAGACAAATCCGCACCGGGATCGTTCTATCGTGCGTGATCCAATCAATGAATCAATGTTTCGTGCACCTTTTACCTTACAAGCACCGCCGCGCAGTGTATGCGTTCGTGGTTCGACGAAATTCTGCATTTGCTGGACATTGCCCATGTACGGCCGGTACCGATGGACCTGTCGGTCCGTTAGCAATTGATGTAGAGGGCTGAACGATATTAAATTTTCTGAACGATGTTACGCACTGCTTGTACCTTGCGTCCGGGTGCTAAAGGGTGTATGTATCGGAGCTGTTGGCCAACGCTGGAACGCTCGGTAGCATGCGCAAAGATGTGTCCAAGTGTGTAAGAATTGACCGAAATTGGTAAATGAAATAATGCCGTACCACTTGAGCTGGACGTTCGGATGGTGTCTAGTGATGGGGCTTGGTGTCGGCGTGTCGGAGTTTGTTGGCTTATGTTCGGAGGTGCTAAAGAGAAGCAGTTGGTCCGCTGGTGTTTAGGGGCTATTTTGTGATTCATTTAAGGGCGTTTGCTGCAATAGAAGTTGATGATCGAGTGTGTAAGCAAGCGCATTCCGGCTCGTTTAGCGTCAATCACGTGGAGCAGTGTAATCAATTTAGTGTTTGCGAAAGATGCCTGGAAGCAGCGTGCATGGGAACGATCCTCAAACATGTTGAGTAGAATTTAGAAGGCAAGAACACGCTGTATACAAAGTAAAAATGAAGTTTCGATGCAGCTTAAAGCTGGAAATGGAAACCCCATGCTTTAACTAATGAAAGTAATGCTTCACTTTTGAACAGTAAAAAGCACTTTCAACTTTTCCGACAACAGCCCAAGCACCAGCATAAGCAAACACCATAAATCTTGCCTTCAAAAACTACGTTTTTGCTACGAATTCCGCTGTCGGGTTACCATGCTTTGTCTCACTGTAATGCATCTCGTTTGCAAAGTTCACCCGTATTGTAGATCTCACCGTTCTTCTACAGAACGGTTGTCTCTGCGAGTGGAAAGTTGCACCGCACCACGATGACTCAATTAAACTTTTATCCGGCAGGTATACGCCACCAGGCATAATGCTGTAACGGTGATGAACGTACATCTCACCTTCGCTTGTTCTGGGAAGAGGTTTTTGTGAAGTGAGAGTTTCGTTTTTTTTTCGCTTTCCTCAATAACAGAAAACTTCAAGCGTAAGCCGTTCCCCAACATTACACGCTTGAGCGAAAAAGAGTTACAGAAGCAGCTCCGTGTGTGTGTGTGTGTGCTACGAAACAAAATGAGTTTACAACAGACACGTTCCCAAAGCGATCTTCGGCACAGTCTCGCCGTTCCTAGTAACCTAATAATAATGGCACAAGTACACTAAACCCTGACGAAACGAAAAGGGAATATTTCATCTTCACACATGAATTATTTCATCATTTTTCATTCGACTCGGGTGAAAAATGATCGTTTGCGGAAAGATGTTTGTGGGGGGTTTTTTTTTTTGCCGTTGGAGAACAAAACGACAGGACGAGTGTGTGTGTGTGTGTGTGTGTGTGTGTGTGTGTGTGTGTGTGTGTGTGTGTGTGTGTGTGATGTTGTATCAATTTCACTTTACAAATTTGCTGCCACCGTTAAAAGTGGAGCAAACCGTGTGGGCCAAAAGTCAAATTCCCCGGAGCATTAAACAAAACCTCACCTTAAGGCCCGTTGGAAAAACGTTTTCATTTCCCGTGGTTTCGTTGGTTTTCGTCAGGTTTTTTCCTTGTCGGTCCGTTGCATCTTGGACGATCGCTAAAGAACTAGCTCGTTTGAACCCGTGCTGACCTAGGGGAATTTGTTCTTTCTTTATTCCGTACGCTGAGCACGTCTACCACAAAAAACAAGCAACTGCTTGTGGACCAATCACTTGGTTCTCCTTACCTAATGATTATTTTATCGTCCTCTAAAGAGTTGCCAATGTACCTCGTCTTGCCGTCTTATTGCTTCGTTAGTTTTCATTTCCATCCCCGGGTTTTCATCCCCCCGAAAATCATTATCGAGATAGTTTGCCGTTGATAAAATTGGTCCACTTTTCTTCTCGACAATCTCGCTTATCTACGTTTGATCGTGTCCCGAAAACAACAACTACACCAGGTCGGTCACTGTTGTCACCCAGTGGCATTAACCACCAAAGGACAATTGCAACCGAAATGTCACGACCCTGAATTCGGTCACGTGCGACAGTGTGAAATCGTTTGCGAGAAACACAACGATAAATACGATGCTTTCGAAACCACAACACAACCTCTTGTGTTGCGTACTGTGTGTTAAGCTTTTCTCGTTCTACCCAAGAGTGCACCGTGATCGTCCGATTGTAAACGCATTAAAAGCCACGAAAAAAATCCCTTTCAATTGGATTGCTCCGCAATCAGAAGTGAAACAAACATTGATTAACGCTTCTGGATATCTGACGTGCCCACTACAAACGCTCACAGCGTCTAGTGGTGCTCGTCAGGTGTGCTGGGAACCACTCGAGCAAATAAGAATGCCAGCCGAACCCACGAAGACAACTCTCTCCCGTCTTCTCCCGAAAGAACAGTTTCAGCTAGTGACGTGCGTTCTCGAAATCACTGACGGTGACGCTTCTCACACGATCCCATTATTCGTGCGCGTTTCGTGAAATGTCAACAGCGACTGACGTGTTCTTGACGGCGGTACGGTACGGTTGAATTTCTCCGTTAAGCATCTGAAGCTGCGTGGGAGAAGAAACTTTAATTCAATATTTACCAACTTTTGAATTTAATTTCATCGCGCCTGGTAGCTCGGTGGTAGTTTGGATCGGGAATAGTTTTACTGTATATGTTCGTCCGGGATAGAGTGTGTTTTTGCTCGGTTACTCCGAAGCACGGGATGGTACAATATGATTAGGAAGTAAGGCTTTCCCGTGGGTTGACGCTCGAGGTAAAATATGGAAGTAATTAAATATTATTATAATCCTACAAACTTTCAATCCGACACTTTTCTCTATGAGCACACACACAAAAAACGCTCATGTGAGGAAACATTTAGCGTTTATGTACTTTGAAACATAACAAATTAGCGTTATAAAAGTGTGGGTTTGATGTGTGGAAGGAAATTGAAATTCGAAATAATTGGATAAAGCAAACCATTGATGTTTGCAAATGTGGATTTGACACTCATGCTCGAACAAAGGCTAGATGTAGGAATCGATATGGTGTGATGAAATTAAAATATAACAATTTTAGCAAATACTCGTTATTACCGT
This sequence comes from Anopheles maculatus, assembly GCA_002091835.1. Classification (NCBI taxonomy): domain Eukaryota; kingdom Metazoa; phylum Arthropoda; class Insecta; order Diptera; family Culicidae; genus Anopheles; species Anopheles maculatus. The sequence continues at coordinate 74,858 of KZ061688.1, read as the reverse complement.
ATAGATAACTGGTGCCAGTATCTACATACGTAATGAAATATTATATATTAATAAAACAATAAGAGGTATATTAAGAACAAACTAATTACAAAACCGATGAGACTTATACGAAAATAAGTGTAGAAATTAGAAAGATATTATCTCGTATATGTATAGCGAAGGAAACGAAAGAAAAGAGAAAGGAATAACTAAAGATGTTCTGACAGTCAAATAATAGATACAGATACTTGATAAGTATTGTAAAAGTAATAAAGTAAACAAAAACTATTGAGAAAAACTGAAACAACGTAACCTAATCACAGAGTGATTTAACTAAATATTTGTGAATCGATTTGACGATGCCCTAACACTACATAGAAGATATAAAAATCGCTTCAAAAGAAGGAAAACCATACAATAAAAATAAAAATCTAGTAAGAAATTGAAAAATGAAATTGTACAATCTTGTAAAAACCTTATAACAATTAGGAAGATGTTAGAAACCATTAACATGCCATACATATATTAAAAACAACAAATAAACCTTACATTAAAAAGAAAAGTTAAAAATATCAAGCCCCAAAACACTCACGACTCTAAGAATCGTACAGGGTTTATTTCTCTTTACGATGTGAACGGCATATTTCGTCGGTCTTGATATTTATTTCCATTTCTTTCATATGATTTCGGACACAACTGTCAAATCGCATCTGAAGGAAATCGTAAACAAACCAAGTTTGAAGATGCTGCTTCAGTTTTGTAATAATTCTATATGTTTAATAGAGTACTGGCAATAAAATCTCAATTCTAACACTTATTTCATAGTTCAACTACACATGCACATGCAGTATTAGCGATCTATTGAATGAAAATAGATTAGGATGGAAAGAAAATACATGACTGCAATTGAAATACATATCAAGATTGACGAAATATGTCATTCACAACGCAAAGTGACTTGATAAACTCTGTAATATAAAATATCGAGGATGATTTCACATCTAAATGTGAATCTTCTTCTTTCTTGGCCTAACGACCTCTTAGGTCATGCCTGCGATTTCTGGCTTACTAGACTTATTGTTACCGCATAGTTGGATAGTCAGTCCTCACTATGGGACGCATCTACCACCGGGCCGCCAAATGTGAATGTTTTGAAGAAAACTAAATTCACACTGGATAAAGTTTAGGACAAAAGTTGTCCTTAAAATAAAGGAATAGTCTATACTAAGTACATCCATACTCCAATCCAAATGTTTAGTCTTGCCTCCGATGCATTGCTGAGTTTGTACATCATCAACTGTTCCATTCATCCAACTCATAACTAAGATTTTATCCCCTACAAAACCTACGGCACAATAAAACGTTGCACATACCACTCGAACAATGTCAATGCTGTCACTTACACGCTCAATTTATCTAGCCCGAAAGTCTCCAAATCAAAAACCTGCCACCCAGCAGTCAGCTATGCGTGTAAACGAATGTTACCAAGCACATTGTTACGCGCGGTTGAGCAAAATAAAAACAACAACCCGCGGTAGAAAAACTGCATCCCTGCTCGATATGCCAATGCCAAACAAGATTTTATATCAACACGAGTTTAAAGGAAGGTGAGCAACGATAAAACAAAAAAACGTTCCGGTGTCATCGTCAACGACCACGTACGCGTGTTATTTTTGTAACTTTTTATAGCGCTTCGGTGAGCCCACACACAAACACACACGACTCCCTTCGGTGGCGAGTTTCATCTCACCCGGTTGATCAACGCAAAGATCGGCGATCTGTGTTTGCACTTGGCCGCATCTGTTTCCACTAAAAACTGAAGGCGCACATTCTACTGCCCGTCCGTTTGACGGCAGACGATCCGAGCTGTGGCGATGATGCTGGGCATGGTGACGACAATGACAACAGTAGCAACAACAACAACCCCTACACCACTTCAAACCACCTTGAGTGAGAATGGATGAACCTGTGACGAAAACCTGTCACTTGTGCGAGGAAAAATGGGCGTCAAAAAAAAAAGACATTGCCCCGAGAAAAACGATGCCACGGTCACGAAAATGTGTTTCGTGCACGGTGGTTGGAAAAATCCGTGTGAAAAACTTACCAATTTGCGACTCCCGCATCTCGCGGTGTGTGCGCCCCCGAGTTTGTTTCATTCATCGGAGGATGCATTTTTATTTTTTTTCCCCTGTTGTTGAGACCGAATGAGATCGAAAAGGTGCTCCATTGATGATGATGATGATGGAAAATTATTACGCAAAACAAACACGTGGCAATCTTCATCATCGGCAAATGGTTCATCCGCGGAAGTGATGATCGTGGTTTGTCGATTTGCAGATACAGCAGCGCACATTATTTCACTCCTTTGGTATATTGCATTTAGTGGAATGAAAAATGGAACTCATACGAATGAAAAAAGAAACACCCACAAAATGGAGCACAATTCAAGTGTGTTCTTTATGCGCACGAATTGATGCACGAAAATGGGTGGGTGTGAGAGATAATTTGATTATTTTTCTGCTTCATGAGAGGGGATTGAGGTCTGTATTTCGTTTAAAAGCAAATACCTAAACCCAAGACGAGACGGTTTCCGGATGAGCATTATCCCAACTGAGGAAGATAAAAACATGCGGTACAAGATGTTTTATTTATTCATGCAGGGACCTTGTTCCTTCTCAGGAATCGGGATCTTTTGTTTTATTATTGTGTTAGAGCACATTTTAGCGCTGCCTGCTTTGGTCCTATTTTTTACCACATGTTTCCGGTTTGTTGGTAAAATGCACGTGCGTGTGTGACGAAATAATTCAATCCCAAGCAATGCCGGTGCTTCTCAATACGGGGAAAAACCAAAAACAGAAAACGGCAAACGGATGTTTACATCATTTGCCCGGGACAGCAGGACAGAAAATGATGAAAATGAAGCAAATCTTTTCCATATCGCTATTTGATTGAGTCATGGATGTGTGCTTTTTTTACGGGGGCCCCGTGTGTGTGAAACCTTTAAAGAATACTTATTATGTGTGAGTGTGTATTTTTTCCGTGGAAAAATGATGTTGTTGGCACGTAAGTATGAAAAAAAAGTGGTGGAATAAGTCGGGCAGGAGGATGTTTTTCATAGTCTGTTTTTTGCATAGCATCATCGTTGGTCAAGTGACAGTGTGTTGTTGTGAAAATGTATGATTCATCACATTGGAATTTCGCAACCGTTGATGGCAGTAGATGAATGCTATCGATAATGATAGGCAATACTAAGTATCAAGGGTGATGTTTGTATCACTTCTGATCGGCGAACAATCTGCATCTGACGGAATTTTCAATGGAATGTGAAAATTCATGTGAAACAATTTACCTATCGCCATTTACCGCGCAGTTACACAGTTACATACACCTTTACAATATACTAAGCTACACATTTACTTTGATGTTTAGGGTACGTTTGGTAAATACTTAAACAAAATGAATGCTTTACAGTATTCGCTTATCGGTCCATTAACGTCTTCGAAGAAAGCTCCCATCGAACAAGTTACGACATTAGCTCAAACAGCAGTAATTTTTGGACATATGATTCTGGCTCAGAGGTGTAGGTCAAGGTCTTGGCGTATGGCAAGCTATTAAATTTTCTTCATTGACAATTGCCGAATATAAGCTCCAATTTGTCTAGTCGTCTAGAAATCTCCGAAACCCATTAAAAGGTCGAGATGAAGTTGTATATCACGAAGTAGGACGAATTTTTTATGTAGCTCATATCAGTCTAAGTACCTCTGCTCTGATCGGGCTCTGATCTTGAAGAATGTGAGAAACCTTCAGAGAGGATGGCAATCAATCTTCTTCTTCTTCTTCTTCTCTGGCTCTACATCCTCGGAAGGTCTTGCCCTGCTATTTCTAGTTTTCTATGACTTGGTTTTACCCGTAGCTGGATAGTCAGTCCTGCGTACGGGGAGACGGTCCGTCGGGATTCGAGCCCCGGTCCAGCCGTATGAAGACCGGCGCCGTAATCGTATACACCACCGGGTCGCCCCAATCATATGGCAATCAATCAATGACCAGATATTCACGGTGCGGCTAATCTTGGAGAACATGCGGATCAGCAACTATTCTCCTACCAGGTCTATATTCTCTTATTCCTTCGTAATCGTTAAGCTCAAGTAAAACAGCAGGGTAAAATTATACGACGCAAAGAGCTCATTTAGAATCCCGACCTAGCTTACCAGGCTTGTAAGAATTCCAATGATCAACATCACATGAAAGATAAGGATACCAGATCCTATTCACCCGTCTTCTCTTCAATCTGGCACCTTCTATAAGTCAATACAGTTCCGGATATAGGATGATGGCATGGGTATCATTGGTTTGAGGTTCTCCTATGCAGCAACAACTTACCAAAGGATCGAAAAGGTGACACAAATAAACACTGATGAACGCTGGGATAATGTACAGATAAGTTTATACAGACAACACAACAGGTGCCTAACATCGTCTAAAACATCACCTTTATGGAATCAAAAACCAGCATCGACATCAACATAGATCCAGAAGGCAGAAGCTCAGAAAGATTTTTGGCCCCATATGGTCGGTAGGAATATAGGAATGATACCGAACGACCCAAACCGTAAAGGCCTTTAAGGCCGTCCACATCAAGCGAGGAGATTTGTCCCAAATTGGGATGAAGAGATGACGTTGATGCTTTTACTAGAATAGCCGGGATCGGGAATTAGCAGACGCTAGACCGTGAGCGATATCGAGGGTTTTTGAAGCAGCCTGATAAGGTAGTCAGTAAGTAAAATCTTGACCAATACTAATTCATTAGTTATCCTACAAATCGTTAACATGATGCATAAATCATCAAATAGTTTAATTCATTGGGAAATTTATCAGCTTTTTAATCATTGCTTTACTATACTAATGGACCCTCCTAATTTATCAATTTATTTCCTTTTAACATTCACTATCAAACTATCTGTGGCAGCAGGGTAATAATTCACCACTCCGAAAGCTTTTAACTTCATCAGTGCAATAGCATAACGTACGGCAGACCGAACCGATAAAGTCCTCCCATCATTCGCTCATAATGTTGTTTGCGTTGGAACGATTTTAAACTACATCACTTAGCTATATTGTTCCGATAGACTGGAGCACTGAAAAAAAAAAAACGAATCCTCTCAACAAACGATCGTCCATATGAAAGAATAACGTGCCCGCAATCGAAGTTATACACTTTTCATAATAAAAACCTTTCCCCATGCGATAAACACGCAGTCTTGCCTGGAACGACGAGTCCATTTGACAACAAACACACATCCACACCCACCCACTCGGATCCTTTCTCTTTCCATTCGCTTTCCCCCATTCTTCCGCTACATCTACAAACGACGGGAGGAGCACGATGATGGTCTCGATAATGGCGAATGTGATAAAGTTTCCCATTTTGTCATCAATAAAGCGTGCCCGAGTAAGTGTCTTCGCTTGTTGCGTCCCGTGCTAGCCAGGACGTGTGTTTGCGTTAGAGCACGTTTTTTTTGCTCTGTGCTGGGAACATTCATTTTCTGACACTTTCTGGCACGGTGAGCATTAGATCGAATCACAAATTGGACCGTTATTATGCCTGAGTTTTTAATGATCATTGGTAGAAATAGATCTTTGTTGAATCGGACCAGCCTAATATTTTTGTTAAACATGGTAACAGTGGTTGATTATTTTTTTGGGTAGTTCCATCAATTATCTTAAAGGAACACAAATTGGTGCAATAATTCATTATTATCCGCCCTTTAATTCGGACTGTTTCATATGCTATCAATTTCAATCGATGGTACCATGGGTTCGCTTCCGAACAAACATCCACCGGAAGTCAATATGAGCATCAAAGGTTAGAAGGGTACAACTTCACTCCAGCCAACCGATCGTGTGTACTGATAGCGTTCAATTACATCGTTTCAATCCACAGGATGCGAAGCAAGGGTGTGTATGTGTGTGTGTAGGGAGACAAAAAGGGCATCGAAAGCTTGTAGCTAGATTTATAGTACTGACCACAACCCACATTTACACATGCTTACCCATCAACATCCCCATGAACAGCCAGATAAACAACGATAAGAACTCGTTACAACGGTCTACGACAACGCAGTTGAAAAGTGCACTAGGTAATTGAAACGATATACAAGGATTGCAAAACACCCACATAAGCACACCGTATGTGTGCACACGCCTCTGTGTGTATGAGTGAATTCTTTGTAAAAGATTTAAATATCTAGAGGGTCTTCAGGACGGTCAGGTTTCTTTGGACTTTAACCTTTGCTCGGTCTGTGGTCCTGCCCATGCTCCAGATAGTTTGCACCGATTGGTAGCTTGGCAAGGAAATGCATCCTTTAATGTTATCGATACATTCATACATACACACACACACCGATGACGTAAAGGTGTCTTCACCGCACGCAAAAATGCAGGAAAAATAAATAAAAGCTAATCCCTTTGTAGCGCAGCTTGCACCGAACGTACGTCCAATGTAACTAGCTACAAGACAAGGTTTTTCTTCACACTCGGTATCGTAAAATGGGAAAGTTTTATAAGTACACACACATACACATACACACTATTTTAGTGTACAGGAAAAGCTTCTGCCACCGGCTAACCAGAGTTAGTAATTTACAGCCTTTAATAAGTCTTGTAGTTTTCAAACAAAAGTTCGTCCATTTAAGAGCCACCGAGAAGAATCGTTTTCCCCCTTAACCAAGGAACCATCCATATGGGAACGTTTTACATGTTAATTACTGCGGACGATGCAACTACACATAATGGGGGTTTTTTATTCCAACAATTCTGCGGAAAACGGTAGATCCTTTTCCTGCCTGGTCTCAATCCAAAAAGAAAATTTATTTCCATAAAATGGTCCCCTGTTCTCTAGTTCTCTGTCAGCGTGATTAGCAGCTGTCGTCAAGCAAAATGCGACAAAAGTTGTGCACCAAAAATTGACCATTACCAATTAAACTCGCCCTTCTAATTGTCATGCCGTTTGGTAGGTTTGTGTGAACACATGCGTTTAATTGGCAGCGCATACATTCATTGATTTGCTGGCGGGTAGATGTTGATGAGGTGTACTGCTAATTGGCTCACTAGTATGTATGTATGTGCATTAGGATTTTTATCGCACGAATGATTGGCAGACGGGTGCGGACGAGCGTGTAGTTCCGTGTGGGGAAATGCTGTCCGAAATGCTAGTTCGTCCTAATCTCTCTGCTGTCATCCGAGCAGAAGGTAGCCCGGACGTTCGTCTCAGCAGCAGAGCGAGAGATTAGCACAGGAATTACAGTGCAATGAGATGAAGGATCTCATGACCTGCTTACCCGACGGCATTGTGGCATCTTGTGTTTCGTGTCTCCGCCCTGACCGTGAGTTCTTTTTTTGTGTGTGGTTTTCTTTGCGTCAACTTGTGCCAGATCTCGTGGGGAGAACGATGAAAACCACCGGGTGTCTATTGACCGGCCAGATGTAAACCATACTGCTTTACCACAGCCGTGTGTCGTCACCAATTCGTGCACACGCACACACAGTGAATGGATGACCTGCCCTTGTCAACAGTGCGTAATTGATGGCGTAATCATGTGTGGTAGTTGCACACAACAAAACCCGGACGACACGTTTGTTAGGGGATGAAGTGATGGTGGATATCGTTTTCACAGAGCTGAACCGAAAGTCCCATGGGTAGAATCGACTGCCTCGTAATCGGGAGGAGGCAGAGCTTTACTACGTCCGCTACGTAATTGATGACTGTTGCAATTTTGGGTTAGAGCGAATCTGTAGGTATCAAGTGTTAAGGGACACACACGTATTGCACGAGATTGATCATTAGTTGTTGAGGTCTTCATCGGATCTTCCCGTAAGAAAAGGTTCGAAAAAGGATTTGTCACAGGAAGAAGTAACTGATATCTTATCTACGGAGATCGGTAGGAAATATATTTCTTGTTTAACTTTTGAAAGTTCAAGTAGAAATGCTCCTACTTAGCAAGCGACGAACATTTCAAGCACGTTCATCCTCAGTAACGTACATCCACAAATTGGCACCATTCTGGGCAAGTGCTAAATAAAGAACAACCAACCCTACCGGGGGTTCCTCTGGGAGCAGCATTCGTTAATGAACTCCCACTGCAGAGTCATTACTATGCGGGTAGTTACTTCATCTTCTGCACAGCTTACACGTCCTTCTGTTGCCAATTCCTTTTTCCAGTTTATAAGCCAACTACGAACTACGACTGATTATATGCGACAAAATCTCAGTACCCTCTCAGACGTACGATAGCAATAAACTATCTCGAAAAAAGAAGTGGTGAACTCGTCTCCGGGACTATAAATCCATCCCGGAATGTGATCCTGCGCTTGCTATCGCTTCTCCGCGTAATGTGATGCAATTCTTTACGTCCCCGAAAAGGATAAAACGGAGTCTTTTGGTGAGGTCAAGTCCTGGAAGAGATAGCCCTGATCACAGTTCGCTCTCGAACCTGACGAATCGTATTTCGTATGCAGCAAACACGCTTCGGTCTTGTGTATTCGAACCGTATCTCTGGCGCGGATAGCGCGTCAATCGTCGCGTGCATCGATTGCAAACATTTGCATCCTAATGCAAATCAATCGCACACCAGACACGTCCTTGGCTGGACAGGATTTTATAGTGTTAAGTAAACTGGTGCAGTAAACTATCGTCTTGCTGTTCAGAGCTTCTTTTTTTTAAGCTTAGTGAAGTTAAGTACAAAAGATGCTACAAAAGATAACGATATAAACCGTCCGAACTTGAAGCAATTTGTAGAAAACGCTGACACCGAGTATGGTACGGTAAAGTCTACTCTTGAAACAAGATGTTCCCTTTAAGCCCCTGTACGTTTGCGCTATCGACACAAAGGAGGACTGCCAACGCATGCTGTGCCACCACCGGAAGGACCGAAGACCCGAAGACCTTCCTTTTCTACTTGTGTAGGGATTTAGGTTCCCTTTTCTCTTTCACCATGGCAACATAGTTTTGCTTACCTTTCACGGCAAGAAGCGTTTAAGCGTGTTTCCTTCACCCGTGTTTTTTGAGGAGTTTTGGAGAAAAAGGATTCGCCTTTATGTACGCGAAAGCATTATTAAAGGTGAAACACACGGTGTTGCGCTGTGTTGCGTTACGGACAACTTAATAAATTTAACCTCCGGCGTACCGTAATCCGGTTTGCTATAAAACGGCGTCAGCAAGGATGCTAAATTTTCCGATTCCGAGCCGTTGCTCAAAACATTTCTCGCCTTTTAACGGAAGGCAGTTGCAGAAGAATTTGGCGCACCGAATTCCTGTGTTTTCCTTTTTTCACAGCACGACAGCAGCAGAAAAACAGCCTTTTGGAGGTAAGCGGTGAGCCGTAACAGGACGATTGGAAGGAAAATAGTGAAAATTACGACTTTCCCATTGGCATTTCCGTTTCAACACGGTGCCCAAGCTTTTTTTTCTCCCTCAACGGTGATAAACCCCGCAGGTATCCGGGCAGGTGTGAAAATCTGGCTGATGATAGCAAATAACAGCTTGAGCGTTACAGCACGTTTCGTCGAACCGTTACGTATCGATAGATTCCAATCGTCTGGCTGGTTGAAGGTTATGTTTGTTTCGTATTTGTACGCCAGTATCGTGCCGAGTTATGGTTTTCACGTGTTAAAGGCTGTAAAGCAAAAAAGGCCACGGCAAAAAACGGCGGTCCGGGCCTCCGGTCGTGTGGCTTTATGTTGGACAGTTTTGCTCCCATCCTTACCAACTTGATTTACTGACGCTTACCTCCGAAAGCTCATGAAAAGGATATTGTCGATTTGCTGTGCTGAAGCTTTCCGACATTATAGGGTGTCTGGTGTTTATGTTTTGCTGTCTCCCTTTCCATCCCTTTCCAGGATCAGCAGCAGTCTGTGCAGCTGTCTTTATATTCGTTTAAAAACGATGGATGATCGGGAGGAGCGAACGTTTGCCGACCGGACCTGCCGGGCAAGATGCCACAAAAATTAACGACCCGTGGCGGTGGTAAACCGAACCGTAGCAAACAAATGATGGGCGAGAACCAAACTGGAAAAGAGGTTGAACTGTAAGAGTGCTTTTTCCGCAGCGCTGTGTAAAAGGATCGTTGAAAAGAGGCCTACATCATGTGCATGTGCTTCGGGTGGCTTTTTGTTGCACGACCGACAGATTGATCGGCAGAAGTGCAAACCCACGTTTGGGTGTGGGTATTTCCTGTGAATATGCTAACCATCGCTGCGAAGAACGCTTTCACTTTTACACCTTTTCATGTTACACAGAAAGCGAGATCTTTCATCTCCAAAGCAAGCATCCCACCATGCTGTAAGTAATCATGGTGTTTGCTTAAAAACGTACAAATAACACCACCGGCAGCTCGCTGTAAGAAACAATCGGAACGTACCGTGTTATGTCTAAATATGGTTGGTTGTGCTAAGCTGTTACGTGCTTTAAAAAGCGAAACGAGCCAAATATGGTTTTATTTCTTCAACAAAAACTAAAGAGCATGGACCGGTCGGAACGGAACAAGACTACATTTATCATCCCGGGTTTCGGTTTGAACACTTTTCCGCTAGTAAATTCACGGGACCGCTTACCGCAGTGCAAACCGAACAAACAAGTAAACAATTTAACCGCATTTTGGATGGTATTTTCCAAAACTTTCTTCGTCGAACCGTGTATGTGCTTTTTTTCTGAGGCGGGTTTTGCTGCAACAAATATTAGGTTGGCGAATAAAAGCCATTAATTTCACATGAACTTCAAAATGATTTATTTAATAGGGTTGGGGTTCGTCGATTCAAATAAATAATTCTACTAAAATTCTACAAATAAATTTTGTTCTACTTGTTACATGTTTTGTGACAGTGTCTTCTTAATTCCTATCATATAGACATCCCCAATTGCCCTAAAAATCCTTTCAATTTTGTAAGCAAGGCGCTCATTTCTCCATACAAATTTTGACTTGTGACACAACATTAGGGGCTTTCACGAAGTTTCGAGCGATGACTAGAGGGATGTTGGTTCTTATTGACAGGAAACTTTAAAATTAGAATTTCATTAGAACATATGCTTATAAAACAAAAAACTAATTGCTCTTCTCGTCACAACACATTTATACTACAAGCAACGTTTTAGATTGCGATGAATAGATGGCAATTATTTTGTTCCTAATCTGGCGTGTAATATTACTTCCCAACATACATCTTGAAATTTTAGCTAGACTCTGTTCAGTTCTGTATGATGGTTTCTGTATCATACAATACTCCTTTTGTTGAACTATTCCAGCCGTTGCTAGCTTCAAACGGTGCAAATCACCCAAGCAAATATGTCAAGAATTAAGCTGTAAGTAACTCATAACGTTACATGTTATTCTATCAGTCCTATCAAATTGCAGCAGTACTGACCTATTTCCATTGTATCTATTGCCTGCAAATGCTCGACAAAGGATCACATTTCGTCTTAGGATTGACTTGTATGGCATTCCAAAATTGTTGAGCTTCTGTTTTATTTAAGCGTCCTTGACATGAAGTAAATTTGTGTTATGATGGACCTTATCGTCTTGAAGAAAACTGTAGGTACTAAGATGTCAATAAAGCTTCACCTATTCTGGGAATTTTTCGACATTTACTGCAATAGGATTATAATAATTTAAATACACGATGGAGTAAAACACTTAGTTGCATGTTTCCGAAAATGAAATCGTCGTCTTTCCTAAACTTAGCACAAAGCTAAGAAATTAAATATGGTATGAAATAAGTTTAAACTCTATTTCGAACTAATTCGACAAATAATCTAAAAAGTGCGATTGCGACTTTTTCTCCACTGAATCGGGAGACATTTACCAAACTCAAAGTGAAAATAAAATACAAACTCTCTTAAGAACCTAAAATCTCCCGTGGCTCTCGGTATTTAGATTGAAGCTAAGAACCATTATACCATGACACGATCACATCCAATATTGCCCTTCTCAATATAAAACGATGTTATTATTCGACAGCATTTCTTTCACTTTCTTCCAAACTAATTAGCCAATTTGATTCGTGATTGGTTCATAAAATCTTGACTCCTAACCTGTTGTTGTTATCGTTTGATTAGCATCATATTGCCGAAAATACCGAAGTACCTTCTCAGGTTTTTAGACTTTCCACGAAATTTCGTTTTCTTTTGAAGATTACCAGCTTCGGTTTTATTAAAATAAGCTTCCATATGGTGTTTTGACGTCCTCTCATCCAATCGATCAACCTCCCACCTCAATCCAAGCGCTCCCACGGGTTCCCCCTAACCTTAAATTGATAACTTTGTCAGACACGCCTACGCTACGAAGTCGCGCATAATGTGCCTAAGATTATGCGGAGCATGTAGTTTGCCACTTTCTGTTCGCTGCCCGGCCCCAGGAAAATTGATTTAATGACACGGAGGTTCGAGGCTTCGGTGCTCGAAGTTTCGAACCGATTAGACACACCACTGTCCTGTTAAACAATTGTCCGACAAGGATCGTTCGGCAGGATCGACAGGATTTGTATGCAATCAAACTTTTCTCAATCAATGCTAGCAACACAGCGGAAACTGCTGCTGGTCAAGTGGGATGGATTCCCCGTTGGGATCCGGGTTGGTTGGTGCCAGCAAAACTGATTAATTTTAGCAGCCATACACAAACACTCCGATAGGTACACACTATTGAAAACTTTCTCTATCTTTTGCTTGTGAACGAGTTGCCAAGTGTTGAAATCAATTCTGGTAAATTTATATATTCTACTTTATTAACATATACGTGGAAGATAAAATGATGGTCGTCTCGAATAGCTTCCGGAAAGAACCGATGAAAATTTATTCAATTTCATAACTATTATGCACAGTGCAAAATGTGTCCTGTCCTGTACTTGGAAGAGAGCTACAGTGAGTGACAACTAGCACTTGGATGAGCGATATTTAATCTACTCTCAGTTAAAACCGATTATAAAACAATTTGTGTGTCACTCACTGTGTCCAATCAAGTGGTAGTCATGCAAACTAATTTTGCAGTTCACAAATAACTTTACCCATGCACATCAGATCAAAATGCAAATGCACTTCCGGTCGTTAAATACCCATTGGAGTCGTTGCGATAGAGACAACATTAGAATCAGCAAACAGCTTCACCATCGAACCAAGGAGCGAGCACCGAACCGAATTGATTCCCGAAAGTAATTCAAGCTGAAAAGTCGTACAGTCCGGATGACTTTCAACCTTTCTGTCGTGCTAATGAAGTATGGATAGGTCACGGCAGGCAGTAACAGTAGCAGCCACACTATCGACTGGCGGCACCCACGTGACCGCTATTATTAGACCCGGACGAAACGATCCAGCCTCGATTCCCCAGCCGGGCAAGTGCTTTCCGGTGTTATCGTATTTTAACCCCCTCGGGGAACACCAAATGCTTAATCCGGCATTGATCCTTGAGCAGCCACAATTCCTTCCGCTCCGTATCACGTGTAGCCAGCCTTTTGGAATGCGGTTTTTGAGCCGAGCGAGAACATTTTGGTGTCGTTTCTAATTAGGTTTTCCGGGCGTATCTTCCGAAAGGGAAATTGTTGTCTGGGTGGATGGGTTTATTATTTTCTCTGTAAACTATCCCGTTCTTGTTCGTCTTTTCGTCAGCAGTTTTTTTGTCGGTTCTCCTCAGTGTAAGTCGAGGCGAAGACTACAAAAGCAAAAAATGTTGAAAACCAGTATCCTGCGTGAACAGACGAACAGAATGAATGAAAAGCAAACATCATTCTTGTCTGGCTGTTATTTTTTTGGTCTTTTCCAACAAAATTTACAATCATTTCCTTGCTTTCTTCATTTTTTGTGTCGAAGTTTTTTTTTTGATCAACCTTTCCCGCTTGTCTACGATACTTTAACGGTCTTTGCTGCGCTTCATCGGGAAACGGGCGATTCCGCGGATTAGCAGCAATTAGGGATATCCTGTTTGATGTGGTTACGTTTTCGAATGATTTAATGGTTTTTATTAGACCCGGATACGATTAGCGAACTTCGATGGGGGAAATCAAAACTTGACCGAGAAAAAGCACTAATTTGGGCGAGTTATAAGGAACTTTTGGCTCTTATTTACTTATTTAAGATTTGTGTGGATAAGCTGCATCGCCCCAGCATGTTGCGTTTCAAATAGCTTTCATGTTGAATCAAACATTAAACAGCAATTTCCATTACCGATGCTACGGTATAGCACATGGAACCCAACCGCACTATCGTTAATTACTTTCAAACCGACCGAGTACAACCGTGGTCAAATCACAAGGCTAATCACATCTACCGGCCTCATTGTCTAGCTAGGATGACGGAAAATTAATTACGCCAAATTTCTCGCGGCGCAACGCGGCTGTACACTGATGTGTCCCGTTAACCACCACTTAAAAGGTTACATTTGCTCGAGGGCAAAGGTGACAGTAGCGTTCGCGCACACACAAATATACGAATAAAATGGTGGGCAAACAAATGCTAGTGAATGTAGGAGGCAGGAGCGTAAACTGGGGGTTTTCCTGGTGGATCACCCTGCAACGACACAACTAAATTGCCAGTAGCGGTCGAACCCGGCACGAGGAAAAACGATCCACAGTTACTCGCGGACGGCAGTGGAAAACCGCAAATGATGTCGCAAATGATTTGTTTGCATGCAGTTTATATGTTTTTACACGTTCTACCTTTAATCGGAACTAACGGGCCATCCCGGGTGTCATCCGGCGTCCGTACATCGTTTCGTCCTTTATTGACATCGTTCACTCATGGACGATTGCTGTATTGCGCTCTCCCCCCACGTAACAAACGATACTTCACCACGATAAGCGTTACACGGCTCGTACCACCGGTAAGACAATCTATGAAACTTTGATCAAAAGTTAGTCCGCTTGACAAATTTGCTAATAATACTTAGCTAATAAACGAGCCGGGTGTTTATTAGCGAAAGGGTGAAACTGTTCTTTTACTTCATTTTCACTCCGGTACAGTGTACACTTTAGCCGCTAACGATGATCAGGATAATGCTGGCCGGTAACACTTTCCAATCCGCTGCTACTTTCAACTTCCGAAAGTCGTTTGTGTCGTTCTGTGATGCGCGAATGTGTTTTTTCCCATTGCTTTTCGCGAAAGAAAAGGTGAAAGTCGTGTGATTTAACTTCTTTTCGTTGCACACACACACACTCACTATCGGCGATCTTTGCTTTAAGAAAGTTTACTTTTAGCCCGCCCGCCCCGAAGCAGAGAAGTTTTATTTACTCGAAGAAGAAATGCTTGGACCAATTTTGGGGCTGGCAAGCGGTCAACAAAGTTAGTCGTTCGTTAGACAGCTTTCGGTTTTTATGCTTCTGTTTTTTTTTTGTGTTTGTCCTTCATTTTTACACACCCTTTTGTGACAATTCCAAACGAAGAAACATTCCCAGACGGTGAGGTCGAATTGTGGGAACGATCCGTCAGTACAGTGCACAGCTTGTGAGCTGCTTATGTTTGCCTAGTGGGAAATGTTTGTTTCACTATTCGGTTACGGTAATGTTGCCGATTGGTGTGCCGCCGCACGCGAAACGCACCATCGAACGGCAATTTTGTCAACTTTTAATGAGATTTGAATGGTCGGGATGTATTTGGGTGGTAGCAAAGCTAAATCTAGCAAAATGCAAAGGAATAGACGTTGGCTATACAGCCAATCGTAACAATATTAAAATCTCTTGGATAAATACCACCAAAAACGTGAGAATCCTAGGAGTTAAGTTTCTGAACGACATTAGGCTAATGGGGAAAATAAACTGGGAAGAAGCAACACAAAAACTAAAATACCATGCTTGGAATAACAAAAGCCGTCATCTAAATTCGATCCAGAAGGTTAAAATATGCAACACTTACATTCTTCCCAAGCTCTGGTACATAGCGTCTATATTTCAACCGCTCAACTCTCACATAAGCAAAATTAAGGCAGAAATAGCCAGATTTGTTTGGGACAGAGGAAAGCTTAGAATTCCAGCGCAAACCCTATTTCTGCCCCTAAACCAAGGCGGACTTGGCCTGCACATGCCAGAATTAAAAAGCAAAGCTTTATTGATAAATAGGTATATTCGCGACAAGAACAGCACTACATTCTCAAAAATGGCTCTAGAAAATCTAAACAATCCTCCCAACATAACCAATTCAAATATACCCTGCATTAAAGCAGTAATCCTAGAAGCGGCATATTTACCAATCAATCTGAGAACGACACCCACCAGCAAAACAATTTACATATATCTACTAAATAAGCTAACTAGACCTAGTATATGCGAAACGCATCCTTTGAAAAAGTGGGACAAAATATGGAAAAATGTGCATAACCCTAAATTAACAAGCAATCAAAGAAATTTATATTACTACCTTATACACGGAAAAATACCTCACAATGAAATTCTCCATAAAATGAATTTATCCAACACGGAAAAATGTTCTCATTGCAACGAGGTAGAAACATTAGAGCACAAATTTTCTAAATGTGCTAACATATCGTCAAAATGGAATACATTCATAAAGCTAACAAAAGAAATAACTGGAATCAGAAAGGCAGATTGGGAAAATTTCGTGTTCCCCGTAACTAGCACAAAATCCTACAACCATTTAAAATGCTTTATCAACTACATTTCAGAACTTTCCAATAATATAGACGTTATAATAAACAAGGAGGCATTGGTGCAAAATTTATAACAGAGATTAGGAAAACTAATTTATACTGTATAAAATGTAAATGTTTAAGCGATTAGGAATAAAGGACCTAATGTTACTATTTTATAAAAAAAAAAAGGTGGTTGGGGTTGATTACTGACACAAATTGGAAGTGTATTAGTTGAGGGGCATAGTGATACATAAGTAAAGAGCAATTGACGAAGAATTAAGGTGCTTCTAACGATTGTCAAAACATCACAACGTACGTGTGCGTGCTAACCTCTCCGCGGTATACAGGAACCCTCTTACCAATCATCGTCATCACCATCATCATCGATACACAAACAGAAAGTGGCCATCAGGGAATGTGGGTAACTATTAATAGATAAATCATTCGACGCGAATATTAGCGTGTGAAGCCAGAGGAAAGTGAGCCACCTGGCGTCTCCATCTTTATGAGGTGAATCTCATCAAACCGACACACATGATATTTTAGCACTTTTAATGGATGTTAAACTTTGATGTTAGGTAGCCGAAAGACTTTATTCTAATTATACCGAGAGAAAACGAAGAATAGGTAGAGTTGTTTTTCGAGCAGCATTATTCATAATTACTGTTGCCTACAATACAATAACAATAGCGTTGGATGAAGTAAATTTCATATAAAAATGAATTTAAAATCATGCATAATTGTACCAAAACATGTGCCATTACTGCTC
Source organism: Anopheles maculatus (assembly GCA_002091835.1). NCBI lineage: Eukaryota > Metazoa > Arthropoda > Insecta > Diptera > Culicidae > Anopheles > Anopheles maculatus. Next base: position 57,491 of record KZ061688.1, on the reverse strand, counting down.
ATAAAATAAGCACCCAGAAATTAAGTTTATAATGACGACATTAAATCACATATTACTTCGATTGTTGTTAACTTTAAACGCGCATTTGTTTTAAACATGTGGACACTGACGGCAATAGTACAAATACTAAATACTCTTCATTCATTCAGCGGGTGTCTCATATTCGGACAAAGATCTCTCTAACACACTGATAGCGTAAACCCGGTGTTTATTTTAAAGCACGCTTCGTTGCGGTTCTATTCTCGAGACACACTGCGTCCATTCTCGAGAAAGTAAACTTCTCCGACACCTGGTTTAATTCTTAGAACCCTTTTGAACTTAGATGTTAAACAAATTTCGTAGAAAGCTGTAATCATATTCATCATTTGAAGCAGTCTGTTCACTCCGAAGACACTCACAGGCACAAAAACTATTAAAAATGTTCGGATAATCTAACTTCTCTCCTTCAGTATTTTATTTTTGAGTCTCACATTTGTAGCAGCACGTAGTTTTTCATGAATTATTCGTGTAAAAATGACTACACTTTAAGCTATAAAGTTCTCAAAGATCTCAAAGAAAGCACAGACACCTGAATCTCTCACGAAACCCTGATGAAAACGTAGGAACATCACCAAAACATTTCATACATCAATTTACAACGTTCATAAACGACCTTAAAGTCTATACAGCTTTTTAATGTTGAGCTTCGAAAGGGTTCAAAGCATTTACTTCAAAAACCTCAATAAACAGCATTCGTCTTATTATTAAACTATTTTTCATCAAACCAAAAACATAAAGAAAAACTCTATTAAATAAAAATCAATCAAATTTGTGCACAAAAATCTTCTGTGGCAAAATAAAATTATTCTCCATCTTTTTTAAACTTGCTTCGCAGTTATTGCAACGCTAGCACCTTCCGGTGAGGACCATTAAAATAATGCCAATCATCTCCATCTTTCTTTCACAGGGGGGGTGGAAGAAAAAAAACACACAGCCACACATTAAATTATGGTGCAAAAGGAAATGAAATGAGGCAGCATAAAGATGGAGTAAATACACTTGGCAGATCCGCAACCGTGCCGTAAAAGTTTACTGTCATCGAATTCACTGCCCCCACACACACACACACACTATGGCTCAAGGTTGGTTGGTTTCACATTCACAGTTTCACTTTAAAATTTGATAAGAATTTATATACAATTCACCAACCTTCAAGAAGCGAAACGGTTGCTATCTACGGTTCCGATCACGGTGGTGGTACAAAGATTGTGTTCTTTGTAGTTGGCCGTGTAGTGCATTATCTCGATAGGATTGTATCCTGTTTTTTTTTGTTGTTGTTGTTTTTGCTGACTCTTTTACACAAACCTTCATTTTACCTTCATTAACTCTACGGTAGCGATGGAGCCAATATTTCGAGGGACGCAAATTATGGATGAAATGTGTTTAAGCAGGCAAAATTTTGCAATGGGAAAAAAAATGGGAAATTTTCCTTCCGCTAAAACTACCCCCAGGAAAGAAGAACAGGGACGGGGAGGGGAGGGGGTGAAACACAGTAACGATATCCGAAAAAAAGCGTAAGATAATCTTTACCTTTTATTCGTAACCCCCGTACCGTGAGTTTGATCCTCCTGTCGGCAAAAGGCAATGAAGTCCGAAATATGGTTTGGAAGTCATTTCGGTAAGGTTCTGATTTTACTTGCTTCCCATCCCTCCTACCCCCTCTTCCCCTGCTACCATGCTATGACCTTTGCCTAATTATGAAGCTTTGCTTGAAATGATTTTGTTTCAACCCTCGGTAAGCGTTACCTGTACGTTGCCTCCGGTTCAGTTCGGACGATTCCTTATATTCATTTCATTGCGGCACTCGCTGTGTTCCTTCGCTGCACCTTTTTCGGAATACAGCAACCGTTTCTCGTTTCTTGGCTGTACACGAGCCTAACAGCACCCGGAAAAGCACAACTTATACAAGACACTCACTTCACTTAAAGCTATTTTTACTTCTTATCTTCCGGGTTTTTTCTTCTCCACCGTTGCACTTCAGTGGGGCACGATTTATGATTATATTTCTTTCATTTTCTTTTTTGGAACTCACACAACACACACACACAGATTCGATTTTTTTTTTGTTTGGGCACGATGTTTTGGAGCACACTTCCCGAGAAAACACTTGTTACACGGCAAATTTATGGCTGATTAGTAATTCAGGGCAGGCATTTCGCTGCCAACACTTCGACACTTGAACTTTAGCTTGCGGTAGGAACGAACGGAAACGACGACGCACTGCAACTGTTGGAAATTGTGAAAAACAGGGCACATAAAATTGTGGAAATCTGTATTCGCTTACAGGGAATCTTTTGCTGTCCGTTTTGATAAATTGCACTCACTTCGGAAGCGACGTGTTTGTTACATTTCATTGCTTTTGGAAACGAAAAAACACTACCCTCCAGGATCAATGCAACGCCGAGCTTTAATTGTCCCGCACACCATCATTAGCACCATTGCACAGTGGAAACGCAATAAAATCGGCACAAAAGCCTGCACACAGCTGGCACAGAAACTGGCACCAGCACACCGTCTGTGCGATTTCGCATTCCATTCGGCTGCTAAGAGGCGGCCTAACGAGCAAAAGTTAGCCCATCGAACACTGATCGAACTGGGAAATGGGAATCCGGAATGACTCGCCACTGGGAACACTTTTCACCCCGTGCGTGCATACCACACGGACCACATCACTTCCGGTCGGGGCCATTTGCACTGCCGAGGACACTACTTTTTTAATTAAAACTATACAACAAACAGCAATCACCATCCACGGATGTCAGATGATCGGCACACTCTTCTGTTCCTGCTCACTAACGTTCCGCGCACAAATCGCCCAAAGCAGCTACTCCGATATTGCGATGATCGGAGCGGGTTGGATTTGTTGCCGGCAAAAAAACGGACAATACAGGAAACTGTGGACCTCTTTTCGCAAACTGCTGCAGTAATGGCAGCAAACGAATGATACCGACTCCTTGCGCTGGCTCACTGTCTATCCTATTTTCTATAGCGAATCCTTACACGGAAGAGGATATCGTGTTTCACAAGATTAGCTCTGGAGCGGTAAGTGTCAAAGTCCCTGGTTCTGCTGTTGACCGGAAGGGTGAGAACACAACGTACACACGGAACAACCTACGGATAACGGCCGTGCGAGAGATGAAGCGATCACAATTAATTTGTTTGTTTTGTTGGTGGACTTCAGTTTATCTCTCTCGATTTTCCTCTGCATTTACTGTGAGTGTTTGTAACGTCAAGGGCATAACTATAATTTGATGGTTATTGCTTTGTTGATGTTCTGTACCGTCACAGACATTTGTTTGCTCATTCGTGTCGCTGTATTCACTTTTGTTTTACTTTTCTCACTTTACCATTGCCTTTTTCATGGTATTTTTATGTTTATGTGTTTGCTTTCTTTTCACGTCTTTTCACACGTTTTTTTTACGCCTTATGTTTTCATAACACACGAGAGATATTTTCAGCCATCAGTCAGAGCGCACTTTCACGTTATCGGTCAAGATTTCGCTCACATTTACAGTCGCTTGGTAGGCGGTTTCCTCTTTTTAAATGCCTTTTATTTGTCACAAGGACAGGCAGGCGCAGATATGAACACAAACACACACGCCACAGTTCCTAATTATTTTTATTCCACATAAAACTACGCACGAACTCTGCTACGGTTGTTTTTCAGCAAAAAGAGGAGAGTGATATCGAGTAGGGACAGTTTTGGGGGACAATTTTTAAAATAAAGTTCAAGAAGGGAAGCAACTATTTTAAAAAAATCTTTAAATTAAACTAAAGGTTAAGGATCAGAACAGAACGCAGTAAAAGGGGTTCAAAAATAGAGATCAAGAGAAGCAAATTGAGGAATATAAAATACACACACTCGGACACAAACGTTCGTTTACATGCACAGACACATAGTAGAAGCATTTGTGTTTATTTTTTGGATTTGCTCACAATTCGCGGCACTTTTGACACGCTTTGCTAAAAATAGTTAATTTTTTGTGTGTTTTTCGATGCTTTTTTTTTTGTTGTTCATTCAATTTCGTGCCTTATTTACACTGTAACGAACGTCCCCCCATTTGGGATGATTTTAAATTAAGTGAGCAAGTGTAAGGTAGCGGCAGCAACAGGATCAAACGTAAGTTAATTTAAAATTCCACCGACTCAAGTGAAGCTCTCGGTCAAACAAACTAATCACACGGGGGTTTTAAGCAGGTCGCGGGCCAGTGTAATGAATCAATAAAAGTGTTGTGTCCGTATGTTGAGCACATATTTGCGATACCGGACGGAAAAGAAAATCCCAATCGCGCGACAGCAGGGATTAGCTGGGATATTTCGGTAAACATACAGAGTACACAAACACAAACACACACATGCTGCCCGTTTTTGGATGACATTTTGTACGCGAATAGAGCCAAAAGCACTCCCTCCCCCAGCTGTTGATCGAACGTTTCGAGGAAAATTACTAAACAGGTTATGTCACACATTGCTTCGATCGGCGATGTTGATGGCGAAGATCACCGGGGGACGTGTAAGCTGATCAAGCTTGCTCGTTTTCCCGGAAGAGAAAATTGTTTAACGTGCTTTAATTTATTCACGCACAAAATCACACTCACGCAACGATTCACACACTTTAATTATGAAATTAAAATATTTTCCCGGCCCCTACACTTTTCCCAACCAGGCCACTGTCATGGCCAATGGCACCCTTTGGCTCACCATACCTCTTTTTTCCTTTCACACACACGCGCATAAAACAAGCTAACGACCCAGCGCGTACGTCACGGTGGGCAAGAAAGTGATCGCATTCGTGGGGCCGGTTCGAGCGGACGTTTTTACTTTTCTATTTCTTTTACTCGCGACACCACCAACGTACACAGCGCACGGAAAATCCGTACCGTCCGTACCGTAGCGCTTTGGTATGAAAACTGGGGCGCTCACGGTTGTGGCGTTAGTTTGAAAAGCACACACACGGCGCGTGAACGCATCGCCGTGTGAGTGCCCGTTCGCGGCGAGTGCCAATCGAGCACGAGTGTTCGGGTTTAATTTTACCAACCAGCTGATGAACACGTTTCGCTCCCGTTTTTTTCTGCTTTCTTCCTAGCTAGACGATCATGCTGCGCCGATCTGTCTAACTTGCAGCCCCCGAGCTGAGGGGTTGGGAATTGGGAAGTTACATTTTAAGCCTAGATTACCACGCCGTCGAATGGGTTGGACGTGAGCGATATAGCTTGACGTGCGGCTTGCTGTGTTTATTTTTTTTCGCGCTGTTGTTTTAGTCGTTCCAATCGGTCAATGTGTAATTTGACAAGGCTGTGTGGATGCTGTGGTTTGTTGTCTGTTTTCGGTCGGCGTCGTTAATCGACTAAAAACGGAAACAGAGTCAAATAATTCGCGCCAAACGTCGGACAGTAGGAAAGTAAATATTTTTAACGTGATCGTAAAGAAAATTTTTGTGTATGGCATGAGAGAGAAAATTATTTAATTAGGAGTAAGATTTAAGTTTGGGGCGGCCCGGTGGTGTATACGATAGCGGCGCCGGTCTTCACACGGCAGGACCGGGGTTCGAATCCCGGCGGACCGCCTCCCCGTACGCAGGACTGACTATCCAGCTACGGGTAAAAACTGAGTCACAGAGAGCTAGCAATAGCAGGCCAAGACCTCACGAGGTTGTAGTGCCAAGGAAGAAGAAGAAGAAAGTTTTAGATACATATATTTTACCAAAAAAAGGATAGTTTCTTTGAAACAAAGTGTTAAATCGCATGCAGTACAATAACTTTCCTTATGTTAAAATTATGCCTTAAAATGTGTTCAGAACAATGAAGTAATGATCGTCTTATTATCCTTATTTAACAAGATCAAACTAATTTAATTAACTGCAATCTAACCGATGGAAGGATTTTTTTTTATTTTGCAAAGTATTAACCTACTCGTGTAGTCGCTCCATTCAAGACTTCAAAATATAAATTATATTTAAAGCAAACAAAAACAATAAAATAAAATGAATGCAGAGAATTGTTGACAATTTATCAAAAACACACTCGACGCCTTATTTGAACCAAAAATTAATAAACTAATAAATGCCATGCTTATAAATACGCTTTAAGAGACAATATCCAGGCGAATTTCTGCCAAACTAATCCGTTAACCCTGTACTGTAACGTTTTCTGACACGGCCCCAAAACATCTTATCCCCAATTTACGCTGCCTAGACCACTCACCGGTGTAAACAAACGACCACTCATTGCGATAGTCGAGCGTGAGAGGCACGTTCATCCGGTGTTACCGCTTCGTGCGCAACAGTGAGTGCCAGCGAACGAACCCGACCATTGCACACGACATTTCCGCGCGCATTTTGTTCAAAAACACAACCGCATGCTGGTTAGGTGTTGAGTCTCGCGTGCTAACGTTTGTCGTTTGTACCGTGATGGCCACTACCTGCAACATGATGTCTGCTGATAGTTTGTAACCGTTTTGATGGTATGCATACTAAGTAGTGCTTCAATGATGTGTGGTATTAGGTGAGTGGCAGTAAGTAAGGCTAAACACGAACGTAATTCTTGTACAAAATGGATGTTTTAATATAATGTAGTAATCTTTGCTTGTGTAAAACATGAAACTATATTGTGACCACTTTCATCAGTCAACGCAATCATGGCCTTTAAATAAGGCTTTTGAGAAGAGGTTTGGGAAAAGGGAAGAAGCAAAATATCCGGCCATCCGGTTTCACTCAATACCCATCTGCCCTACGACGAATTAGATACCAATTTTATTACTCACGATCTTCAGCCCAAGAATCCGGCCTTTGGCAAAAAGGCAAAAAGTTCTCTGACCTAAAACGCAACAAAGCAGACCTGAAGCTTCTGAAAAGCGTTCGCAGTTAGATCAGTGCAAGACCGTTACTTGAACCTGAACAGCTACTGCCAGGGTTTACTGTCTAAAATCTCCATGAACCTTTACCAAACGCAGCAATCCTCGGGCTTTACAACAGGACTTCAGAGTAGTGAGCCTCTTGTATTTACCTTCCCAAGAAACAATTCCTATGCCTTTTACTCTCAATCATGTTTTATTAAAGTTTTATCATGGGTGTACTAAATATAAATAGTTTTGTTATGACTTTTTATGATGCCTAACAGTTTTTAAATTTTCATAATCTCTAAAACGTTTTGAAGAG
>KZ061688.1:37290-47959 GCA_002091835.1 Anopheles maculatus | reverse complement strand
CCGCGTTGATTTGAAACCGTTTCCGTTGTTTACACTTCTTGCCGCCTGGACTACTAGATTTGGTGTATGGTTGACAGCAGCTAACGAAAGAAAAAACTTAACGAAACTTGTTAACTCAAGAAAAAACTCAAGAACGTTGTCGTAATACAAATTTATATTCCGTTTGTTTCAGCCTACTTGTCTTGGCACTTTTCCGTTTGTATGAGAAAATAGACTCTATAATAGTTTGAAAAGTCCAGCACATGTTGACCCTTCTAATGCAGTGAGCATACCATGCTTTACCTAACTACAGAGCTTAACTTCTTTTGGCGTAATTAAATTAAGGAATATATACATCCTGAGGCAGGACAACAACTGTGTAACAGCATCCTAGCGCTTCGATCTCTAGAAAGAAGAAACAGAGCTACATTCTACTAGCTCCTGTAGCTGCTGACAACATTGACAATGATTACTTTAGAATGTTCCAATTAGTTTCGAAACAGTACTAACAAATGAGATTGTCTTTCATTGTGCATTTGTGCGACAGGAGCGTACTGACAGCGTTCCCGTATACTTCAAAATGTAATTTAAATTAACCAAATAATGCCATTCTCCAAATCCAAATCCCATCCTCAGAAAGCTCCTTTTCCGGGGGGACAAAGTCGCAATTGCACGGTTTTCATGTACAGAATGTCTGTAAAATATCACACAAAAGAACAACACATTCCAATTGTACCGAAAGTTTCACCTCATATTTTGCAAGCTTTGCAATTTTGTTATTGTTGCGTTCGTCATGATCGGCCTCACCCAACGAAGAACGAGAAGAATAAAAAAGTTGTTTTAATAACTTTTTTTTCGCTCGTTCGCCACATTGAAAAGAACAGAACGTACAGATTCGTACCTGAAATGGGGAGATCTTAGGCAAACTAACTTTTGCCTCAAGAATGTCTTAACAAACGAATCAAACTCGTGCTGGCTCGTGAGGCAGAATAATCTTACCCCAGCTGTGATGCCGAAGGCTGTGGCAGAAGCAAACAATCTACGCAACAAGCGCACCAAGTCCGCAAGAGAAAGCTCGTATCTTATGAGGTGAAGTAGTTAAAATTTAAATAAAACATTCACGGGTACGCAAGAAAAAAAAACCCGGAAGAACTTTACTTATTCTTTTGCTTCGAGAAGATGGGTTTTTTACTACTTTTGCAGACGCGCTTTTGGAGAAGTTAAAATGAAATGAATTCGTAATTGAAAGGCATGGAATAATATACATTTCTCGTGCTTTTTCAAGGATCTGAATGTCTGGATGTGCAGCAAAGGAAAAAAAAAAATGAAATGAAAAGCTGGAAATCGGGTGCCGGTGTGTACACATCATTCGTCTTCTACTCGTCGATCTTTACTCTCTCTCTCTCTCGCGCTCTCTCGCTCTTTCGTCTTGGACTGTTGGGAATCCTTTTACCTCCGAAAAATGGCGGCTGCGGCGGCACTTCTTTGCCCGAGACTGCAGCAGCCATAAATAACCGGATTATGGAGATTTCGAACAAGAATTTTTATAAAGCTCTTCCTCCAGCGCCTGGATCAAATCACCGGCAAAAGCAGCGGCATGTTACGCTTCGATGAATAGCGTAATCAATTCAACGTACTATGCCCTTCCCACAGAGGCCCGATTAACGCGACCTGCTGAATGTGCACATTCATAAAAGGATGAACATAAAGCGCGCGCTGAGCAAAAGTCCGACCGAAGTGTTTGAAACCCAATTTCCAAAGGGATTCACACACTGAGCGAGAAATGAATGCGATTGAAGCCAATAAAGCGACACATGCAAGCGCAATTTTAATGAAATCAGTGTTCAGTTTAATTACAAAATAACTTTCCACACTGTGGACTGCACGGCGATATCAGCAAATTATTGTGATGATGTCTGATTCATGCGTTGCGACTCAGACCATGGGTATTTCCTGCTTTAAAGTACACCGAATACGAGCGAGTTAGTTCGGTAGGTATCATGAAAGTGTGTTATTACTGTTTCTGAATGAAGATATGAAATTGTTGTATGAAGTTTAATTAATGGTTGGGTTCGTAATGCATATCAGACCAACGACAGGCCAATTCAGACATTCATGCCAACAGGAAGACATATTAGAATCACTGCTGCTGTCTATGTCCATCCTTTGACAGGGTAACTTTGGTTGTATCATTGAAATCTCATCCACCATCCCTCGGTTAGCCTTCTGTTTGCATATTTCGGTACACGGTTCCACACAGACAGAGCACCGGAAGCAGCATCTGTGCTCGTTGTAGCGACCCGATATTATTGTTCAAGGATGGCAGCCCTGGATGTATGTTGGAGCTTTTATTTGAAGCTTTCAGTTGTCAATCATCGCACAAGCAAGGAATGGCAGCTATTGTCAGCGAATTTGAATTGGGGTTAGAGCAACGAAGAATGAATGATATCCTGATATGTTGTACAGTTCTGCAAGGAACTATGCTCTGTAGAATACTTATCATTGTGATTCTCCAAAGCCTGGACTTAAACCTAGAAGCACTTTATGACAATTTATAACGTGCACATCTATCTGTATCTCTCATCAGCTTAGAAATAATCAAATTATGATGTCAGCGCTATTTGTAACTCTTGTCGAAGGACCCTAATATTTATGTGTCCACGCTTTTGTGACCTGTATTTCTTTTATTTAGTGGACGCTGGAGCCTTCCAAAAGTGCATACTAAATCGCTCACTAATTATGATAGTAGGGAACTCAAGATGTTCAGATACTTGAGAGGCCATTACGGACATTCATGAGATAAATTTACGATAAAAGCTTTATCTCCTGATCCGAAAAGAGATATAAAGGCTGGCAATTGGATATCCTTTGCCAAAGATTCTCCCTGACAAACGTCTACGTCGAAAGTTCTTCGACTGATGCTATTACAATAAACACTAGCTGATTGCTCTGATTTAATGGATGCCCCAATCATAAAAGAAACAATTTATGACCAATTTGGTGGCCAAAAAGCATCCAGACAATACCGTGTCCAAGACAGATCGCGGCTCGTAAACGGAAACTCGAAGCGAAAATGATCCACTATCATTCATAATGTTTCACTCAAGAAACGCAAGAACACACGGAACGTTAACGAACGCCAACAGTCACACAGTAGGCCGCGCGACCCAGTTGGAAGAGTGACAAACACACACACACACGCCGGGGCACGCGCGTATTCTGCCCAAAAGGGAGCTGTCAATTTATTTTCCTTTTCTAATGTCATTTCAAGGTGAGCTGGTACACTAGGAGGTGTAGTCGTCCCGCACATACAAGGAAAACTGTCTGAGTCGTCGTCATCGTCGTCATGCGGGCCCATAAAAATAAATAACACTAGCCATAATAATAAATGACAAGCATTAACCTCAAGAAAAAGGCGAGAGTTTTCTTTTTTGTTTCAAAACACACACGCCCAGGCCGCAGCAGCTCCACCTGCATCACCGCACACACACACGGTCTCTGGCGTGACCGGATGCGGTTCCGTGGGCAGAACACCACATCATCCGTCATCATATCCCTTCCATACCTCCTCAACTTTGGCGTAGACACATGCCAGTGCGCATCTTAACCGTTGGCGCAGTTATTTGACGTGTCGTAATCTTTCACACACAAACCCCGAGAAGTCAACGAGAAATGTTAATGATATTGGGTCAAAAATTGAAAGATATTACCAAACGATCGCAGATTGTCAGGCGTGCTTTCCTTCCTTCTCACTCACTCTTGCAGGAATATGTGTGTGGTTGCTGAGCAGTGAAAAAAGGGACGATAATACACACCAGGCCTGTGTATGCGTGTGGCGTTCCACTATATTTAGGATCGTGACGATGTATTACAGCGTTGCCATGTTTTAAGCTCCGGCGTTTGGTAGCACAAAACTGGCAACAGAGCGCACCAGAGCACAGTACGACGCTCAGACGTGTGTCAAACTCAGCACGAGATAGTGGGTTTCTGTTTTATCTTTTGCCTGCTTTAGAAGGTCCTCGGAAAGTTTTTACTTTAAAACACAGAAGCACAGATTTTGAAAGTATTAATGTAAACATACTAACCGGTGTTTTTCAGAGGTTGTTGTGATTCATCTATCAAGCGTACTCCTTTGGGACCTTTTGGACAGGTGTCCAACCCATTCCCGTAGCTAAACACACCGTATCACATCAATCAAACACTAATCTCTCACCGCTGGATACCGGGACTGCCGGCTAAAACAAGATCTCATCTCAAAGACACAGCACGACAAACGTAAATTTTGTGAACGGCACGAATGCCCGTTACTCTCGATTTGTCGTAGGACAGCATGTCACTCATGCATAGCGAGGACATTATCATGATCCAGCCCTGGCAGGAGCGATTTATGAAGTGTGTAATATGTATGTGTTGGGGCGGCCCGGTGGTGTATACGATAGCGGCGCCGGTCTTCACACGGCAGGACCGGGGTTCGAATCCCGGCGGACCGCCTCCCCGTACGCAGGACTGACTATCCAGCTACGGGTAAAAACTGAGTCACAGAGAGCTAGCAATAGCAGGCCAAGACCTCACGAGGTTGTAGTGCCAAGGAAGAAGAAGAAGAAAGTTTTAGATACATATATTTTACCAAAAAAAGGATAGTTTCTTTGAAACAAAGTGTTAAATCGCATGCAGTACAATAACTTTCCTTATGTTAAAATTATGCCTTAAAATGTGTTCAGAACAATGAAGTAATGATCGTCTTATTATCCTTATTTAACAAGATCAAACTAATTTAATTAACTGCAATCTAACCGATGGAAGGATTTTTTTTTATTTTGCAAAGTATTAACCTACTCGTGTAGTCGCTCCATTCAAGACTTCAAAATATAAATTATATTTAAAGCAAACAAAAACAATAAAATAAAATGAATGCAGAGAATTGTTGACAATTTATCAAAAACACACTCGACGCCTTATTTGAACCAAAAATTAATAAACTAATAAATGCCATGCTTATAAATACGCTTTAAGAGACAATATCCAGGCGAATTTCTGCCAAACTAATCCGTTAACCCTGTACTGTAACGTTTTCTGACACGGCCCCAAAACATCTTATCCCCAATTTACGCTGCCTAGACCACTCACCGGTGTAAACAAACGACCACTCATTGCGATAGTCGAGCGTGAGAGGCACGTTCATCCGGTGTTATCGCTTCGTGCGCAACAGTGAGGGCCAGCGAACGAACCCGACCATTGCACACGACATTTCCGCGCGCATTTTGTTCAAAAACACAACCGCATGCTGGTTAGGTGTTGAGTCTCGCGTGCTAACGTTTGTCGTTTGTACCGTGATGGCCACTACCTGCAACATGATGTCTGCTGATAGTTTGTAACCGTTTTGATGGTATGCATACTAAGTAGTGCTTCAATGATGTGTGGTATTAGGTGAGTGGCAGTAAGTAAGGCTAAACACGAACGTAATTCTTGTACAAAATGGATGTTTTAATATAATGTAGTAATCTTTGCTTGTGTAAAACATGAAACTATATTGTGACCACTTTCATCAGTCAACGCAATCATGGCCTTTAAATAAGGCTTTTGAGAAGAGGTTTGGGAAAAGGGAAGAAGCAAAATATCCGGCCATCCGGTTTCACTCAATACCCATCTGCCCTACGACGAATTAGATACCAATTTTATTACTCACGATCTTCAGCCCAAGAATCCGGCCTTTGGCAAAAAGGCAAAAAGTTCTCTGACCTAAAACGCAACAAAGCAGACCTGAAGCTTCTGAAAAGCGTTCGCAGTTAGATCAGTGCAAGACCGTTACTTGAACCTGAACAGCTACTGCCAGGGTTTACTGTCTAAAATCTCCATGAACCTTTACCAAACGCAGCAATCCTCGGGCTTTACAACAGGACTTCAGAGTAGTGAGCCTCTTGTATTTACCTTCCCAAGAAACAATTCCTATGCCTTTTACTCTCAATCATGTTTTATTAAAGTTTTATCATGGGTGTACTAAATATAAATAGTTTTGTTATGACTTTTTATGATGCCTAACAGTTTTTAAATTGTCATAATAATCTCTAAAAGGTTTTGAAGAGAACTGAAAGAGTTATCCTTAAGACTAAAATGTATGTCAAATGAAATTCAAACTTAAAAGCGCTATTAAGACTGTATTAAAACTATTCATAAAACCAGCTAAAGACTTTTTGTTTTAAAATCAACTAGTCTTTACTTTCCTTTTATTAAGCGCATATGTTTTTATGCTTTAAGACCAAGAAGCCACTCATAACACATATTAAGACCATCAAGACTTCAATAAGGCATATTAGGGTTTCCTTAAGATTGTCTGAAGAAATGTTAACACAAATGCTATGTTGCGTTTTTTTTTGCTGTTGTTTCGTTTGTTTATAGCCATCATGTGTGACAAGTGGAGAAAAATTAAATCAAGTGGAAATTTTATGCGAAAAAAGATGCAAGGCATGAAAATCAGTGGTTTAATTCACTCGAACAATCTCCTCAGCACAACTGCATCAGCTCTGTTTGTTTACATTGCTGCAGGATTTTGACAGTTCATGTCATCGTGTTTATCTTCTTAAGATTTTTTAGTCTTCATCAGTGCTCCCATAAAACTTCAAAGGTTTTACATGGTATCATGTATTGCGCTTTAAAATTCGCTGCGCTTAATGCAGTATTTTACCGTTTTATAAAGCTTTATTAGTTTGAAAAGGGTTTCTCTCATGATATTTTAAGCGGAAACGATCTTAAGGAGACATTCATCAAGATCTTACGAACTTAATGCTATGGTATCCATTGCAATTGCATAATTATTTTCAACTTTTGGCCAGCCATATTGAAATATAGATGAAGCGAGATATAATTTTACATTTAAAATTGAGGATAATGAAATTGTGGCAACTTTTTTGCATTATAAAAAATGTAATAAAGACCTTAAACACATTTTATTCGAATTTGCGGCATTTAATCGAAAAATATAAAATTTTCTAAAATTTTGTTACAGAATTTTTTATAATATTATTGAAGCGCTTTATTGATTTTCGAGGTACGATGTCGCATTTCATCAATAAAATTTTCATGGCAGGAGTTTCTACTCCTGCGCAAGTGAATAAATACAACATAAACCAAAATTAAAATATACCGCATCGAAAACTGAAACAAATCCATCAAAGACATTTTAAAGTAAATGAATGAGAGAGTAGAATATAGTTGATTTCGCTCTCTCTCGCTTTATCTACAGTATCAACGTCTTGATATGGTTTTAAGACGCGATCTTAACAGCATTCTGTAGACTGGATCCTTTAAGTCTTAACAGAGCTGTGTTATAGTTTTATTACAGTATTCAAAAGAGGCAGAATGACGTTTCTCGCTAGGGAAGTCTAGAAAAAGTTTTAAGAAACGGTCTTAACAGCTATCTGTAGAATGGGCCCTTTTAGTCTTAACAGAGTTTTATTATTGTTTTATTAGAGCATTCAAGCAATATTAGACTTAAAATTAGTCTTAATGAAATGATACCAACAGCATTGCAACAACTATGATAAAACTTAAAATGTTTCTTGGGTTAGCTTCTCAATATGCCCTTCGAATAAGCCACGTCCTGTTAGTAGTTGAGAGGTATGTACTTAGCAGAACCGAAGCGAGATCCAACAAGAATACCCGAAAGATGCGATGACGTATTCAAGAATCTTGTGGAGTTGCATCCTATAGCTACAGTGGAAGCGAAAGCTCACCCTCAATCCTTCTTGCGCTGTAAATAGCGACCAGGGTATACGTACAACTCGATATCAATCTCAGTAAGTGTAGAAACAGATTGTATCCTCTAACAATACTACTGAGCAGATCATTTAAAGACATAGCAGTCGATAAGGATGCTGTGCAGTTAAATCAGCTTACCAATCAATGGCCGATCGGTTTGCTTCCTCATCGCGCGTATGAGTACATTGCTTGCAAACCTGTTTCCAATATTTGACTTCCCATTAGTAATCTTCCTAAGAAAATACTTCTCTTCGCATTGATTGTCCATAAATTGTTGCCAGTTGGCCGATATAAAGCATCATCATTAATCCGTTGCCATCGTCCCCTTTTAAAGAACAAAATGTTTGCACTAAACAAAACAGTATTGAACCCCGATAACGAACACAGAACGAGAACAGCTTGGGCACACCATAAGTTGGCACGTAACATTTTCCACCTCCCAAACAAAACAAAACAAAAATCCAGGGGACACAATACTTATCGCAAAGAAACACATAAACAAACACTCCCCGCATACGCTCGAACGTTCCTTCACGCTTTCTCACGGAGGTCACTGCAAAGAAGCATACGCTGATGAATCTTCCGTGACGGAGCCGCCACGATCTTTGCGAATCGTGGCGTGTGGACGTTTCTGAATGAAGCACGGCCAGCAACAATGAATGAGGCGTCGGCCATAGGACGGGGTCGACATGCTGTCGCGAATCTCGGGAGCGTTGCGTTACGCTACGCGCCAAACTTTTTGGCAAATTGCCATAAACCATGTGGGTTTGGGTATATGTGTGTGAGACCGTGGTGTGAGGTCAGCTGGCCTAGCCCGTTGCATACGCGCGATTCATCTTTACTCACGCACATGGATGGGTCGCGGATCTCTTTTGTGTGGCGCTAAAGTTCTCTTCCATTTGTTCTCGTCGTCGCTTTTTCTGGGTCACAGTGGTTTTGGTTCGTTTGTTTCTTTTTTGGGGGGAAGAATAAAACCAACGAATCTTCGGATAAAGAAATCATGGAGAAAGCGGTCAGACGCGTTGAGCTTTTGAGGTTAGCACGGGCTCAGTTTACTGTTTAGCTTGCTAAATGTCGGCAAAGCAGCAAAGCAGCTCAACCCATCCTCCTTGATGCAATCGATTCCGGCAGATAGCACCGAGACACTCACATAGACTAAAATTAGAACCAAAAAGCATACTTTTTCGCCAAGTATACCCGCCTGGGGCAGGGCGTATAACTAGGGACGCATTTTGCTTTGCTTTTGACACAGATAAATATATTCATTTGTTCAACGCACTGTTTAGCATAAGGCATAGGCGTTTACAGTGGCGGTACAGGGGGCGCCTCCGTAATGAGCCTCATTCAGTGCGTATTTCGTCGTGTTTCGACTTGTCCTTATTCGTAGTCTGCGTTTGATGGAACAGACAAAATGCTGAAAGTAACATTTCTAACAGGAAACTGCTAGCGGAATAATACTAATTGAATGTATTTATTTTTTCTGCAATCACAGCCTGAATGTTAAATTATTTAATCTTATTAAAAATTAATTCTAATGTTTCAAAACACACGGAAAACTTCCTGCCATCGCCCACGTACGAACCCGGAACCCCCAAAACAAGTGCCATTAAACAGAGCGACATTTAAGTGTCCTTCCGCAACGCCTTTTGTGTGTTAATTTCATTCCTTTTGAATGGAAAAGAAACAAATCAACCCTTTTACACGCGCAGGGCCCAAACCAAAACCCACGCAAATCGAGCGCAAACGAAGCAGTGCTGCCAGCCGTACCATAGACATTCGTGTCGTATTTCTGTCGACTACAGGTGCAACCACAACATCGGCATCGAAACATCCTGCTGAAGAGAATGTGTTTTCTTTACGTGTTTTTTTGTTGTTGGTGTGGGCATCCTTTACCACCCACCAGGCACCACAACAACAGCAACAAAAAACACGTAAAGCAATGGTATTTGTTTCTGCATATATCTATTTTATCGGTTCATCGGTAAAATGGAACATACAAAGTGCATAGCAAAATGTACAAGATGCTGCTGCTGCTGCTGCTGTAACGCAATGTGAACGAGGAGACTCTCGGAGTCTGGAAGTGATAGAGCTGAAGTATGGAAAAACAAGTGTGGGAAACGATTTTTTTTTTGTTTGTTGTGCTTTGTTACTGGGAAGAAAATTTACAGCGAGAAAATTGCTTAAAGCGAGACCACAAACAAGAGGTTATCAATTTCCTATTCGCCCAGTAAACTCTGTACCCTGGGATAAAGGCGTTACGATGAAATCAATACCAATCTACAGACGGTGTGCAAGGTACGGTGGATCGTTCCGGGAGTCCTTGCACCAGTGCACACAGTGGTCGTGTGAAAGAACAAAACTTGAGATGCTTTTTCTATGTTTTTTTTTTGGTATTTTTGTGTTTTATTGTTATTCAATGTTTATAGTCTTTAATTTACTTTATTTTACTAGTATTTGTAATGTATTCTGGGTTTGAAAACTAGGAGGTTAACTCCTACATATGGCCTATTTATAGAAGATGTTGTTCCGTTCTTCCACATCCACATCTAGAAATTGTCATCAAGATGCCCACGGTCACAGACGGATCGCTAACCTTAGTGCCGATACACAAGCATTCAATATTGGAAATGACGCCCAGCAAAGCATGAAGGATGCTAAAACCAACGAGAAAAAGACAGGACAACGATATATGCTGGTACCACCACCACCACAATATGGTGTCTCTCCCACATTAAATCCAAGTCTCCATCCTAACCCCTCCCCCCTCGAACAATGACTTTTCTTCTCGTTTTATGCTTTTCGAGCGCTGCATGCTTCAACGGAGCAGTCGACGATGACATTGTTTTGCTTCTCACGTTTGCACTCACCGTTGGAATGCGGTGCAGTGCTTCCGAAATTGCATAGTCGCAGTGCAAAAGAGAGGTTGGGGGACGAA
>KZ061688.1:20954-34394 GCA_002091835.1 Anopheles maculatus | reverse complement strand
CCCCCCACAATAGCGGTACATAATTAATAGAATTCTTAGTACGATTCGAAACCATAATCCCTCTTGGATTGCGGCAGTACATACATCACCAGATCCGGGGTTAATTTTTCTGTCCCATTTTGCCCATTCCAAGAAGGACATGCAATGCCACTCATAGAGACTTGCTTTCTTCAATTTACAACCCCCATCACACACAGATTGGAAGCTTCCGGCTTCCGTACTTTATCTTTTCCCACGCTCGATGGCTTTCGGATGATTCACACGCGTAAGGTTACGATTAGCTGCCGGGTAATGACACTCATTACTCACCGGCACGAGTGGGCTACGAGCGGCCAATAAATCCTTCCCAGCACAAGCAAACGTCACAGAGCCGCGATAGAGAGCCGCGTGGCGAGAACATGGCGCGAGCATGACCTTTGCGAGTGACGTCCGCACGTTATCAAGGTCAAGGTGGTTGTAAGAGGAAAACAGCAAAGGTCTGTTTTTGTTTTGTTTACATTTTCACCATTCGTTCCCACTCCAAGATCACAGCCCAGGACCACTTCCGCTAGGACACTCGTGTCATGGAGTAGTTAATTCAATATTTGTCTTCTAACTATCGACGAGGAAACAAATCGGTCCCCAACTTCAGCCCATGGACTGTTCGGGCAAGCCGATAAATGTATTCCAGACGTGTCCCACCGCGCTGGTGGCCGGTACACGAGTACCCAGCTTTATCGCACTGCCCAAGTCACCAACCGAGAGTACCATCCATCCTGGCCACACTTGTTTGTTGAGCTATTTAACCATGCCTCCATTCCTTCATCGGTTGGGTTTCCTGTAGCATTCGCGTCAATTGTCATGCGGATTTTGAGCGATGGAAAAACAGACACACACACACACATAGTAGCGTTCCGCTCTTACCGGTGTGAAGATGCTGTCGGTCGCGAAGGTTCACCAGTCGGAAAGAGTCAAGTCATCATCCATCCATCCTGGCCACACTTGTTTGTTGAGCTATTTAACCATGCCTCCATTCCTTCATCGGTTGGGTTTCCTGTAGCATTCGCGTCAATTGTCATGCGGATTTTGAGCGATGGAAAAACAGACACACACACACACATAGTAGCGTTCCGCTCTTACCGGTGTGAAGATGCTGTCGGTTTTGGAAAACAATTTTGAGTCTCGGCTCCATCTTGCGCAGTGCATCGTCCCTCGTTCTAGACGTTGAGACGGCTGTCTACTTCTGACAAGTGTTCGGGCAGATACGCACCGGATGGGAAGTTGATTGAGGTTAGGTGTGTAACATGAATTTTGTCATGCCTGTTTTTTTGTAGTCAGTTGTTAGCGACTCATGGACGCGAATGACGAAGGATAACGGTGACTGGAAGCAGATGTTTTTTTGTCCATTCTTTTTGTGGATCGATTTCGGTTCAGGGTCACATGTACCTTTTTAATGATAATGTAAATTTGTTGTAATGCTTTTTTTGTATGTCTTACTAAATTTTATTGTCATTTTTCTACCATGATCGGAAGTTTCTTATCATTTTTCCACCAAGTAAACATTTGTTGAATGTGTCTGCCTTAAGTTATTGATTTCATCCATAAATTATTACTTGCTATAAAATGATTTCTTAGTTAATTCTAAGCATTTTATTACGTTACGTTAAGTCACTTTTATCGTCATTACAAGCACGACACGGAACAATTCTATAAAAGCAACAAAAAAAGAAAGATATATGACACAGGAGAAAGCTTCATAAATTATAAAAATATCCCCATCAGTACCAATGCGTGATGCCTTCATCTGAAGCCTCCGAAGAATTCTGTGGTGGTAAGTGGTTCTCGTCGCGGTTCTCGACGTCACCGACACAATGCGTGTGGACAATTTTTCAAACTTCTGCACCCAACGTAGAAGGATTGACACACCACTTAGCAGTGACATTTCCGTGTGAAAGGTTATCATCTTTCCCGACATTCATCCGCCTCGTCGATCCGGTGGTCCGGTGGATCTTCAACAGCCACATATCCGGAAGCGAGACTGTTTTCTCTCCTCTTGTCACCAACGAACGAGGGGTTGTTTGTAAACATGGACCGCATAGGCTACGATAGATGTGATAGAAGTAAACGTGATACCAAATCCCAGTTCCAGACAGATCTCCCGTATTTGGACACAGTTCGCAAAGCGTCAGCGTTACAGTAGTCTGCGGGTAAAGTCAAGCCAAGAAAGAATGAAAGTGAGAAAAGAAACATTGTCCTTCACTCCAGGACACCCCGGCAATGAATCATGGAAAAAGTTCTAGTTAGCCACCTACACCGTGACGCTGTCACGCACTTCCTGTCGTGAGAAATGAGACATTCCGGGCAACAATCGCAACCCGCGTGTGTGTGTGTGTCTGCACGTCCAGCGAAATAGAAAGCAATGCAGAGAAAACATTAAGCTGCGGTACAATTTATGGCCAAAAGCATCGTGTGCCCACAGTATCCTTTTCCGTCTTCGCAGGACAAAAGGACGCAAAAACGGCCTGAACGGAGTTGGCATCAGTTGTGTGAAAGTGAAAGTAAGTTTTTCGACCAAACGGTATAAAGAAATTTGATGACACACGGCGGAGGTGGAGGCACGTGTGCGCGCGCGCGCGCCAAGCATATAAATCAATTCCACCGATCAAGTGCCCGCCGGAAGAAATATCCCGCCGGGACGTATAATGTTGGAAAGCTGGGATGGGAAGCCAAAAATATGGCTGCATCATCGGCTTTGATGGGTCAGCTGAACGGGAAGTCGGTCAGATTTGTCCGGTCATCAGCAAGCATTGGGCACCCGATCGATCGATTTCCAATAGTCATCGGTTCGGTGGATAAGAAAACGGTTGGCTTTTTGTTTTCTTGAGCTATAAAACGAGGTTCTAACCGGTTTTTGCTTGAACGCGTGTCTAAATATTCGTTACGATGCGTAGCTCTTGCAAAACGTGCGCACAGATTTAAGACAGGTTGTCCACATTCCAACGAATCCAGACGAATTGACCTACTTTTTTGAAGCACCGAGCACGTTGCATCAGAGATTTAGGAGTTTTTATGGAATTAGTTCTTCAATGTTTCTCTAAGTTTCATTAAACTGCATATGCCTGGCACTGTACCACAGTGATGAATTAAAATCCTAGCGACAAAAAAGGTCTAACGCCCAAACCCCAAATGAATACCCTAAATGAGATGTTAAGTATTTGAGATGGAGTAATAACAAACGCAAAGCGCTCTGTTTTCATACCTTTCCGAGAGGGTTGACCTCGCGCGAAGGTTCACCAGTCGGAAAGAGTCAAGTCATCATCAAAAAGATATTAAAACACGATAAAACCGACACACTAAACAAATACAAAGACTAAGAAGCCGGGTAATCCCAGCGATCGTCCAAACTGAACCGTTGAACTCCACACCGTAAATGCAACGATTCCCATCGCAACGGCGCTTACTATGATGCTTCATTGGATGGGTAAAGTGACAGTTAGTGCAAACTGTTCCGAAAACTTAAATTCCCACTTTGTTCTGAAGTCAGTCTTCACGGTGGTGCGGAACACCGTGGTTGGATAAATTTCTTCCATCTGAAACTGAATTGCATTACACCAAGAAGAAGAAGAAGACGAAAAAACGCGCACACACACACACGAACCGACAATGATAACGTGAGTTTAACACGGTGAAACGTAATTTTATGATTCTCCGCTTCTCGCCTAGTTATTCTCCTCGCCAAATGACTTCCCATCAATCGTCGACTCTACCGCCACCGTGGCGTTCGTGGAATATGGGGGCCTCCTCCGTTTTATGATGGAAGTGTTACCGGGCGAAAGTTGAACTTTTCACTCCATAAAGCTAACTGAGCCTGGCCACCACTCTCTGTGTGTGTATGAGTCACGCCAGTCAGAGACTTGAGTTATGGACTTCCTTCCTCGAACGAAGGCAAAACCCGTTAGATCCTGCAGCCCTTTGAAGTTGACCGGAAGCAGCAGAAGAAAACTCCACCCTTACCGAAGGAGATAAAGTACACACCGAAGAGCAAACAAACTAGGTCACCCCGGACGGGTTTGTTATCAATCATATGTTAGCTCCTTTACGGCGGCAGCGTTTTTGGTCATGGAAGTTTGGATGGTTTTTTTTTTATTGCGGTTGTGACAGAAATGATAGAAAAACAAAATACAGATCACGACAGGTTTCAGGCGTAGTTTGGGGCAGGCTGTCTGTCATTGGCCCACGCAACCAAACAAACATACGCAACCGAAAGCTTAAAGCCATACGGCCACACCACATTATACGCCACGTTGGGTGGATTGTGTTACCGAAACCTAGATCATTACGTCCACATTCCTGTCCGGTTACCGGTTCAGGTGTCCAGCGGCTGGAAGGTGTCTAAAGAGTTGAATTATTTTATCCACATAGCAACGATAGCCACCTACCAGATACCGTCGACACCAACAGGCACGTGTCGTGCGGGTCTTCGGCCAAACGATCTATGTTTTTTTGATTCCATGTCTTGATTGATTTCTTTCTGTTTGAAACTCAACCAACCGAATGTGGGCGTATGTACGGTAAATGATTTCACCGTTAAACCAAACCTAAAGCTTACATGATATTTTTGGCTAGCTGTTTTAGGCACCTGCCATGGTGTATACGTTGTGATTACTATATTGTGTAATGCTGGGGGTTTTAAAAAGGGCAAACAGCTGGTCATTACATGCTAATGGTGTAATGCTTTAAGCAAAACTGGAAAACTGATGATTGTGGTCACGAGAAGATTAATTTCGACTGAACCTAACCTTCACTGTGATCTTATCGACGTACCTTCAGATGTTTAAAATTGATACCTTATGAAGATTCTTAACAGCAAACAGCCGTTCCTTGCCATTACCGATGAAACCCGCAAAAACACAATCACAACACGGTTCCAAAATCACGCCACAACCATCATTCGCGTCCACCATCCCCACATCAACATTGACATTTCGTTTGAAGTATGTGCGCCATCGACGGGATTACCACTCCACGCCTGGACGACACCGTTTACCCGTTTGGTCTCGAGATGCTGTGGTCTGAAAAGTCGATGAAGCGCTTTATTTTCATCTAACCTCTTCGCTCGCCGTACGGCTGTGGACGTGGCAAGGTGCGCATAAAACGATGCCCCAAATTGTGCCCTTTCGGTGGCGTGCCGAGTGTAGATTGATGAGGGTTCATTTATCACCGTACTCGGTACCGGTGCGTGCGTGACAATGATGACGATCCGTTCGGGGCGTGTTGTGACGACTAGCTCCCTGTCGCTTCTGCTTGATTGAGAAGATAATTTCGATTTCAACACGGCCACCAGTCAACCAGGAACCAGGTGTAATGATTTGCTAAACGGCTAAGCCGGTATCACGCTGCGGTCAACAACAACAAAAAACACGTCAAAACAATCAGCCAACAAGCGGAACCGATATCTTTTCCGGGCCTGGCTTCCGACGGCTTCCGAAAACTTCCCGCCAATTTGACTACCAATTAACGAAACAACAAACGCACGTGGCTTCACTGGAGGGCACGTGGGGTTTTGTGAGCTGCGGTAGCAAACACAAGACGTCTGTTAAGTGAAAAACGGAATCCAACTCGAAGCTTCACTACCGAATTGCAGGCGTTCCAACTGAACCACCTGTTTTCCGTGGAAGCGTATCAATAAATCGACGCATCGCGATGGAGCAGCAAGCAGTACGGTGGACAGCAACAACATGCAAATGCTTTTTCACCGCAGCAAGTTCAACTTGAAACCGGAGGGAAAATTTATTACCTCACTTCGGTGTGGCGTGTGGCCGTGTGGCAGTTTGCTGACGGTGTGATGGGTTTTGATGGTTTAATTTTAGGGAAGTATTATTTATCGAAAGGGCCACCTCACTATACCGATTAGCTTTGGTTCGTCTGATTGATTTATGATGTGTGTGTGCTGCTAGACACAAGCTAACTGGTATGGTACCGTCCGGCTGTGAAGTAGTTTTATTGCAACCGGTGAACCTTTCTGTGGTGTGGTCAGTTGCAATATATAATCGGTTGTTGTCGGT
The DNA here is from genome assembly GCA_002091835.1 of Anopheles maculatus. Taxonomy (NCBI): domain Eukaryota; kingdom Metazoa; phylum Arthropoda; class Insecta; order Diptera; family Culicidae; genus Anopheles; species Anopheles maculatus. The sequence continues at coordinate 28,350 of KZ061688.1, read as the reverse complement.
CGAGGTGAGTTTTGGTTTGAAAAGCAGCGTACAAAGTTCATTAATAGATGCATAATTTTCGGTTTTCATCCCGCTTAAGTTTCAGAGAATGGCAACAGGTTGTTTATTGGAGCAAATGTTAGAAGGTGAACCGAAATCTCATAAACTATATGAATGTGTTCGTGCGTTTGAATAAGTTTCTCTTTGATTCCTTTTTATCGTGTGGAAGCGTTTCAGTTTGTGCATTTGAAACAAAATTTATGTTATGTAGTTCTATGAATTATTTTAATCATTTTAAGTTCATTTTCGGATCGTTGTCTTTGTTCTATAGTTTTTATATTTTGTTCCACATTATGTTCATCATTTACCTATGTTTTCTATTATGATAGATATTTTTATTTCCTTTTTTGTTTTGCCTTTGTTCTTTTGCCTTTGTTTCTTTGTTTTGCTCTATTTTTACTCTTTGTTTCTTATTTTTATTACACTTGCATTCTTCGTTCATTAAAATGATAACTTGATGTAGTTCTTTCTGTTTTATTTTCTTTTTTTTAGTCATGGTTATTGTTTTTAAAAGGTTTTTTTTATTTTATTTAATTCTTCTTTTTAAACTCATTTTTTTCTATATTTTGCTCTTTTTTCTATTTTTAATTAATTTACTTATATCAAAGTGAGTGTTAGTGATCGAAACTTTAATAAACAATAGAACGAATTAAATCAAATTTAACCAAATTATTTTATACGCTAAGGAATGTGTTTTCAAAGAATAAGAAAAATTTTAAAAACAGGGAAATTTAAAAAAAATACAAGCTAATACATGAAACCTTACAACTCTTGAAGAGATGACCCTTCGATGCTAATAAATGGCCAGTCCCAAGAGAGTATTAAACAGTGCAAACAACCGATAAAACCCTGATTCTTTTCAGACAAAGTAGATGATCCAACACATTATTAACAATCAACGGTCCGTGTGTCTGTCATGTCTCAGGAGACCAGCCAAAGCAGAACAGCTTTCAAACAATCGACAATGATTGGACAAACCGTCGTTTGGACGATGATTCGATGTGTTTTAGGACAAGTTTGAAACTAGTTGAAATATTAATTTCTCTACGCATCGCCCGCCATGCGCCCGAAATTCCGACACACTAGCCGTCTTCCGTTCGAAACGAGCCCAAGACCAACGATATCGGTATCTCGCGTCTGTGGTTTTTCCCGAACCGGGTTGTGGCCCGGCCAAAGATAACGATCGGTCTTTGGTTGGATTTGCCGATGGTGCGATGGTCTCCAAACGGGGGGTTTTGTCGACGAAACTTGCTGCAGCAAGAAAACTTGCTTCTCATCCCTTACGGCCCATTTCTTCCGACCTGTCCTGGACCACAACTAACGACAAAAGCCACAAATTAATTTTCCAAATCCAAACACTCCCGCCGGAGAAAACCCGCTGCTCGCGTGTACCTCGGCTGCGGTTTTTAAAGCAATGCCGCCGTCTCGACTCGTCATCCGGATCGGACGAATCCCATTTTCAACACCATTTTAATGTAGCTCGGGAAAAGCCGCCCGGCGTAACTGACACAGCCTCGTACGACGGTTGCCCACTCAGACGCAGATGCTTCATTTCGCAGCGTTTCGGTTTGACACGGTTCCGGAAATGGCGCTTAAAAGCTAGCTTCCTGCGAGCGGTGGGAAGCCACCGGTACGGTACCGGATGATGATGAATCTGCATCCATTTCCAACGTTTCCGACGTTTCCATGTATTCGAGGGCCAAAAATCAACTCGCTTAAAGGATGCCGGGAGGATGCGGAGCAATTTTAACAACACCGCTCCAAAACACACATAAGCAAACGTTTTTGTGCGCTTCAGTTGCCATCCTTCACACAGCAACTCGCTTGTCATTGCCGTACATTCGCAAGATGCAGCGCCGCGATGGGAAGTTCTGTTCGCCGCGGGTTGGCAAGTGGATTAAGATGATGGGAATTCATAATGCATGTGTTTCGGGGTACCAGGTTCGATTGAATGCATGCAAGGTGCACACGGTGTGCAAATAGTGCCTGGTACCGCACACCTACCGTCATCGTTTTCATTACAACAGGCCTTTTACGGGTGTCACATTCAGCTGCCAACGCGTGCCGGCAATCGATAAGCTTTTTGATGATGAATTGAATGTGGATGCGGCTGTTGCAACACGTATTGCTTTCGGAGCTGTCAGTAACAAAAAGAGACACTAATAAATTGAGTTTAAAAGATCTTCGGCTGGCGTTTCAAATGTCAAAAAGGACACCCTTGTGGACGAAGCTTTAAAAATGTAATAGCAACATGGAATTTTAAACCATTGGAGTTATTTAAGAATATGAATATAGTCACAGCATATGGCAACAGGATGAAAAAGTAGTGCCAAACTCAAAAACACTAAAATAAGCATACGCTTTCCAAAAAAAAACGAAATCCTCTTCTGATGTACTTTTGCTTGTTCATTTCTCGGGTCCTCCGGGCCGAATTCTATTTTCCAAGATGCATTTTCTCGTGCGTACCGTAGCGAGAAGGAACGGATCCACTTCAGATAAAAATTTCTACTTCCAGGAAGTACATTGAATTTGGTCCGCATACTGTCCTACTGAACTTGAAGGACTTGAAGTTGATTTAAGCAGGAAGTCGACAGAAGCAACAAAAAAAAACACACAGCAAACATCCCAAAGCAAACGCATCTGCTTGCGAACACGTCTAACTTTCTTGGTCACGAACGCTCGTAATCCTTAAGGAGCCAAAATTCCTTCGATTGCATCTGAATTCCAAAGTTTGACCGCTGCTGCGTAGTCGATTGTTTGAGCATGGGACGACACATTTGCTAGACAAACACACTGGTTGGTGCTTGGCACAAGGAGCAGAGAACATGATCTCTGGCGAAAGATTTTGCGTGTGTGAGTTATGAGGTTTGTGTGATTTTCGGTATGATTTGTCACCAACTCGCTGCTTCTGACACTAACCATGACAAATGCTGCTCTGCTGTTTGAATGTTCGCTATTCGGTTCGATTAGCGAACAACGGGCCCATTTTAAACCCAACAGCACGGCCACCGTACCATGAACGATCGATATTTATTGGCTACAAATCTTCATTTTTGTCAACCACAGGAAAAGACATTTCTTTAATCGTACTAGTTTTTACACAACCGTTTGGCCAAGGTCACAGTAAAACTCGTATAGAAAACCCACAAAACGTTTCGATTGAAATCACAGACAGATGGTATGGTTCTTCCAATTTTTTTTTCTCTGATGGGTTTAGATTTTCATTAAAATGTCAATCGAATAATATTGGCAAGGGATTCGGCTTAAATTGCATTGTTCTCGATCGATTGCTACGATGCACTTTTCTACTTCAATTTCGGAGTAACGGTAAGCGGAAATTTGTACCACAACTGTACCGGAAACTAAAGACAGAATGTAGGTGGGACGAAAAATGAAAGAAATTGTGCAAAGTGGGCTGAATTGGTTGACGTCCGTATGGATCGATCGGGAGTTTCGCTAAAGGATGATAGAAAGATGTTGCGGGTATTCAACAACTTTACTTTATAGTATTAACGGGATAAGAAAAAGGCAATTTGTTGCTCTTGGTCTTACTCCCGGATAGGTTATCTGGCCGGCCAGCTTAAAGGATTACAATATGGTATTGATAATACATAGTTGGATAGTCAGCCCTCACTAGGGAGTAACAGTCTAGATGGCATTCGAATCACTGTCCTGCCGTGTAAAGATAGACGATGTTAGAAATCCTGTCTTAAGTGTATTTGAATTTGAAGAACTTTTTGTAGAGAACCATACGATAGCTTCATAAATTCGTCCAGAGTCCAGGACCGGTGAGCTGCAAAGTTTCAAAACCCTCAAAGGCATCAACGAAAAGAAAAATCAATCAAATTTCCCCAAGAACACGCTTTGATGATATTCGTCCTGCGAACCGGTGCGCTCAGGAGCGGATCATAGTATAAGTAAACTAAGCAGATGCTTAGGGCTTCGAATTTCTAAGGGTCTCAGCATAAAACGCCAGAGTTGGAGCTTGATATAATCGTTATTCAACCCATGCGTGTTTAAAGGGCAAACCCCAAACTCCATAAGAGGACCTCATATAAGGACGCTTGGACGGAATGCACAATTGCTCCCAATATCGATTCCGCTTAGTGCCTTCTAGAGCCTTGATCCACAACTAGATGCGCCCTCATATTTAAGGACGCAAGGATCCTTCCCACTTTGGCGTCTGATTGTCACAGTTTGCTGGATAAAAAATAATGGGAGCTTCCCACGTAATTCCTGTTAATCAGCGACGCGGTGCTCTGGAACTGCGGCATGTTTATGTGGAACGCCGATCTTTGAGGACGTTATTCAGCTGTTGCAAAACAAAGCGTTTCTCATGCGACCTGCGAACTGCGTGCCGCAAAAACAACGATTTAAATGTAACGTCTTAACGAAACCATCAACTAGTGTCAATAAGTCGACACCATGCGCGTCAGTTAGCTTACATCTTCTTCTTTCTTGTCCTGCTCCTAGGGAGCACGTCTGATAGACATGGCCTGGTGTCCAATTCGTTTCCAGGAAACACTACCGACTGCATCCGATCTCCCTCAGGTCTGACTCCACTTGATCCAGCCAACGAGCTCGGTACCGAGTGCCTTCCAGCTGATCTTCATATCACAGGCTATATATGACTCATACAAATGAACAAAGCGCATGATTCGCCATTGTACACTCATGAAGAGTTTTATTCGTCCTTATTGAACACCGCGTATATCTCTATCTCATTCAGGTCACATCCTCTCATTTGTCTTGGTTTTCATAAGCCTATTCTTTTTGAGATTTTTATCACTTTAAAGCCATTATAGTGTATGATTAATATTATGATAAAGATATAGCAGCTAAGTTGGCTAAAATGATACAATCTCGAACTCTGCATTGTTTCATACCCTAGCAAAGTCCTTCTTCTTCTTTCTTGGCCTAACGACCTCTTAGGTCATGCCTGCCATTTCGGCTTATTAGACTTATTCTTACCGCATAGTTGGATAGTCAGTCCTCACTATGGGGGAACGGCCCAGATGAGACTTGAACCCCGGTCCTGCCGTGTGAAGAACGGCGCCGCTGTCGCATCTACCACACAGCCCAAAGTCCTACGTCCCTCTAATATTGATCTAAAGATGTCTCTATGTCTCCTTTAGTTCTGTGTCTTCTACAAGTTAATCGAAGTATACTCTTTTTGCTGGTGAAACCTGTTGCTGTGGTCGTTGTTGCGTTATTAGTCACAACGTGACAGTTTATCAGCCGAACCATGTTCAGCTTCAAAAATCCAATCAGTAAGTAATTAATTCAATAAATCATGCTTCATCAGTTCGGGTGCCATGCCGTTCGAAACGGGCACTTAAAAGTGTATACATTTCTGCAAATCGGACGTAATATGTCCCATACTGGTTCCCCTCTTTCCATTTTCCACCTTCCCACACTCCATCTACAGACCGGCAGGCTTTAAAATGGCAGCTCACCTCCGCCTATCGGCGCCATTTGGGAGGAGGAAATTAAATTGCTTTTAATTCGATTCTCCATAAACACTGTCGCTTCCACATCACGGGTACCGGGTAGCACGTAACGATGCTTTTGACTGAAAATTGCTTACACATTTTGCCCTGGCCCCGTCCCATCCAACAACGTCTTCGAAGAGATGAAATTTTTACCGACACAGGCACACTCCAGACGGCCGGGGTCGGGAAATGTATCGTCTTCTAGAATGATCACGTCAGTCGTTTTTGTTGATGGGCTGTACGAACGCTGTCGGGTAAGAGGAAATGGCTTCCTTATTTTTTATCGAGCAAAAACTTTATAGGCATCTTCTGCCCGCGTATCGACGAAATGATAAATCAACATACGCAAGTTGAATGAAGTTATCACACAGTTGTAGCTGTGCCACTCCGGCTTACGGAATCGTCACGCTGAAGTGATGAAAAATGTGGCACCAATAGGGCCCCGGTCTTTGTGTCGATAGTAATCTTATTTTCGTTTCCAATTCCAACCACGAGCAACCGGGAAACTTGATTGAGATGTACAGGGACAGATCGGAAATCGAGCGTCGGTGAATCTAGGTACTATAAATTGGTCAATGATCACGTCAGAAGCGGTACAATTGCACTTTATTCATGAGCACGGGAAGGAAAAATCATCTAAAATCAATCATCTTTCGTTTCATTCAAGTGCGTCTTTTGCTTATTAGAACAAGGCAGAAAAAGGGGAATAGCAAAAATAATGTTATCGTTTATGGAGCTGTAGGTACAGAATTGATCGATGAACGATGACATCGATCCTTTCTGGACAAAGTAAATATTTTATTAGAATTTATCTATTTCTATTTTATGTTAAATATAACTTACTATGAACGTGCTGGAAATATTTGTACTAAAACTGTTCTAAAACCTAGTTAGTATACTAGTATGACTTTGCCCTTTCGAGATCCACATCGAGTGTTACTAAAGAAGAATAAGGAACTCAATCGGCTCCTTTTTCTCATGCTTACCCCCTCATCAAATCAGCCGTTTTGAAGATCTGCGAACCATAAATAATTTTCCTACCTGTTTCAGACACCAACTTGAAGCCCAGCGCCAAAAGATAAGTCAAAAGAGGTGACAGCCTTTTATCAAATGTTTACAAGTTTACCTTCGTTCTATTTTTTGTTCTCTCTCTCCCTCGCTCCTTCTCTCACCATTCGAACAACGTCAACGCCATCTTCCGTCCGTCCAGTCAACCGGTTAATTAAACAAGTTGCGACACCGGCCCATCAACAAACCTGTCTTCCGGGTAGGAACATCGGTCTCGGTAGACCCATAAACTGAAGCTCATTTTGCTCACCCGAACGCTTATCTGCCGTGGCTTTGGCTTTACCATTGTTCACGGCAGCAAGTTTAGTTAGTTGACCATGAAAACAAATCGTTTCCAATTAAACCGAACCCTTTTTTGTCACCCGCATCCTCAGCGACAGCGATGCTTCACTGGGCATGCCTTTTTGGCAACCAAGAGTTAATTGGGGTTTAATTGTGACAACATAGCCGTTCCAGCCGTTTGCAAGCGAGAGTTGGCTCCTTTTTTGGGAAGTTTTCCTCCGACTTTGGCAATGCTGGGCAGCGCCATCATCGACGTGGTGCTGCCCAATTGTAGGTGGGCTCATGCTCATGCTGCGAGCGGAAGGATATGCCATCCGATGGGGGCCAAATGGCGAAAGCAGCTCATAAAGCAAATGGAGTATAAAATGTGTCGAGAACGAGAGAGAGAGAGAGAGAGGGGACGGGAACTGGAGCAACAGTCAAGTTGGTAAAAGTTGCCCAATTAAACAACGGAGCAAAAATGCTGTTAGAAAAGTTGTAATGAAAAAGTGTCTAAGATTTCACCAAATCATTAA
>KZ061688.1:7238-17371 GCA_002091835.1 Anopheles maculatus | reverse complement strand
CCTCTTCTGATGTACTTTTGCATGTTCATTTCTCGGGTCCTCCGGGCCGAATTCTATTTTCCAAGAAGCATTTTCTCGTGCGTACCGTAGCGAGAAGGAACGGATCCACTTCAGATAAAAATTTCTACTTCCAGGAAGTACATTGAATTTGGTCCGCATACTGTCCTACTGAACTTGAAGGACTTGAAGTTGATTTAAGCAGGAAGTCGACAGAAGCAACAAAAAAAAACACACAGCAAACATCCCAAAGCAAACGCATCTGCTTGCGAACACGTCTAACTTTCTTGGTCACGAACGCTCGTAATCCTTAAGGAGCCAAAATTCCTTCGATTGCATCTGAATTCCAAAGTTTGACCGCTGCTGCGTAGTCGATTGTTTGAGCATGGGACGACACATTTGCTAGACAAACACACTGGTTGGTGCTTGGCACAAGGAGCAGAGAACATGATCTCTGGCGAAAGATTTTGCGTGTGTGAGTTATGAGGTTTGTGTGATTTTCGGTATGATTTGTCACCAACTCGCTGCTTCTGACACTAACCATGACAAATGCTGCTCTGCTGTTTGAATGTTCGCTATTCGGTTCGATTAGCGAACAACGGGCCCATTTTAAACCCAACAGCACGGCCACCGTACCATGAACGATCGATATTTATTGGCTACAAATCTTCATTTTTGTCAACCACAGGAAAAGACATTTCTTTAATCGAACTAGTTTTTATACAACCGTTTGGCCAAGGTCACAGTAAAACTCGTATAGAAAACCCACAAAACGTTTCGATTGAAATCACAGACAGATGGTATGGTTCTTCCAATTTTTTTTTCTCTGATGGGTTTAGATTTTCATTAAAATGTCAATCGAATAATATTGGCAAGGGATTCGGCTTAAATTGCATTGTTCTCGATCGATTGCTACGATGCACTTTTCTACTTCAATTTCGGAGTAACGGTAAGCGGAAATTTGTACCACAACTGTACCGGAAACTAAAGACAGAATGTAGGTGGGACGAAAAATGAAAGAAATTGTGCAAAGTGGGCTGAATTGGTTGACGTCCGTATGGATCGATCGGGAGTTTCGCTAAAGGATGATAGAAAGATGTTGCGGGTATTCAACAACTTTACTTTATAGTATTAACGGGATAAGAAAAAGGCAATTTGTTGCTCTTGGTCTTACTCCCGGATAGGTTATCTGGCCGGCCAGCTTAAAGGATTACAATATGGTATTGATAATACATAGTTGGATAGTCAGCCCTCACTAGGGAGTAACAGTCTAGATGGCATTCGAATCACTGTCCTGCCGTGTAAAGATAGACGATGTTAGAAATCCTGTCTTAAGTGTATTTGAATTTGAAGAACTTTTTGTAGAGAACCATACGATAGCTTCATAAATTCGTCCAGAGTCCAGGACCGGTGAGCTGCAAAGTCTCAAAATCCTCAAAGGCATCAACGAAATGAAAAATCAATCAAATTCCCCCAAGAACACGCTTTGACGATATTCGTCCTGCGAACCGGTGCGCTCAGGAGCGGATCATAGTATAAGTAAACTAAGCAGATGCTTAGGGCTTCGAATTTCTAAGGGTCTCAGCATAAAACGCCAGAGTTGGAGCTTGATATAATCGTTATTCAACCCATGCGTGTTTAAAGGGCAAACCCCAAACTCCATAAGAGGACCTCATATAAGGACGCTTGGACGGAATGCACAATTGCTCCCAATATCGATTCCGCTTAGTGCCTTCTAGAGCCTTGATCCACAACTAGATGCGCCCTCATATTTAAGGACGCAAGGATCCTTCCCACTTTGGCGTCTGATTGTCACAGTTTGCTGGATAAAAAATAATGGGAGCTTCCCACGTAATTCCTGTTAATCAGCGACGCGGTGCTCTGGAACTGCGGCATGTTTATGTGGAACGCCGATCTTTGAGGACGTTATTCAGCTGTTGCTGATTGTCACAGTTTGCTGGATAAAAAATAATGGGAGCTTCCCACGTAATTCCTGTTAATCAGCGACGCGGTGCTCTGGAACTGCGGCATGTTTATGTGGAACGCCGATCTTTGAGGACGTTATTCAGCTGTTGCAAAACAAAGCGTTTCTCATGCGACCTGCGAACTGCGTGCCGCAAAAACAACGATTTAAATGTAACGTCTTAACGAAACCATCAACTAGTGTCAATAAGTCGACACCATGCGCGTCAGTTAGCTTACATCTTCTTCTTTCTTGTCCTGCTCCTAGGGAGCACGTCTGATAGACATGGCCTGGTGTCCAATTCGTTTCCAGGAAACACTACCGACTGCATCCGATCTCCCTCAGGTCTGACTCCACTTGATCCAGCCAACGAGCTCGGTACCGAGTGCCTTCCAGCTGATCTTCATATCACAGGCTATATATGACTCATACAAATGAACAAAGCGCATGATTCGCCATTGTACACTCATGAAGAGTTTTATTCGTCCTTATTGAACACCGCGTATATCTCTATCTCATTCAGGTCACATCCTCTCATTTGTCTTGGTTTTCATAAGCCTATTCTTTTTGAGATTTTTATCACTTTAAAGCCATTATAGTGTATGATTAATATTATGATAAAGATATAGCAGCTAAGTTGGCTAAAATGATACAATCTCGAACTCTGCATTGTTTCATACCCTAGCAAAGTCCTTCTTCTTCTTTCTTGGCCTAACGACCTCTTAGGTCATGCCTGCCATTTCGGCTTATTAGACTTATTCTTACCGCATAGTTGGATAGTCAGTCCTCACTATGGGGGAACGGCCCAGATGAGACTTGAACCCCGGTCCTGCCGTGTGAAGAACGGCGCCGCTGTCGCATCTACCACACAGCCCAAAGTCCTACGTCCCTCTAATATTGATCTAAAGATGTCTCTATGTCTCCTTTAGTTCTGTGTCTTCTACAAGTTAATCGAAGTATACTCTTTTTGCTGGTGAAACCTGTTGCTGTGGTCGTTGTTGCGTTATTAGTCACAACGTGACAGTTTATCAGCCGAACCATGTTCAGCTTCAAAAATCCAATCAGTAAGTAATTAATTCAATAAATCATGCTTCATCAGTTCGGATGCCATGCCGTTCGAAACGGGCACTTAAAAGTGTATACATTTCTGCAAATCGGACGTAATATGTCCCATACTGGTTCCCCTCTTTCCATTTTCCACCTTCCCACACTCCATCTACAGACCGGCAGGCTTTAAAATGGCAGCTCACCTCCGCCTATCGGCGCCATTTGGGAGGAGGAAATTAAATTGCTTTTAATTCGATTCTCCATAAACACTGTCGCTTCCACATCACGGGTACCGGGTAGCACGTAACGATGCTTTTGACTGAAAATTGCTTACACATTTTGCCCTGGCCCCGTCCCATCCAACAACGTCTTCGAAGAGATGAAATTTTTACCGACACAGGCACACTCCAGACGGCCGGGGTCGGGAAATGTATCGTCTTCTAGAATGATCACGTCAGTCGTTTTTGTTGATGGGCTGTACGAACGCTGTCGGGTAAGAGGAAATGGCTTCCTTATTTTTTATCGAGCAAAAACTTTATAGGCATCTTCTGCCCGCGTATCGACGAAATGATAAATCAACATACGCAAGTTGAATGAAGTTATCACACAGTTGTAGCTGTGCCACTCCGGCTTACGGAATCGTCACGCTGAAGTGATGAAAAATGTGGCACCAATAGGGCCCCGGTCTTTGTGTCGATAGTAATCTTATTTTCGTTTCCAATTCCAACCACGAGCAACCGGGAAACTTGATTGAGATGTACGGGGACAGATCGGAAATCGAGCGTCGGTAAATCTAGGTACTATAAATTGGTCAATGATCACGTCAGAAGCGGTACAATTGCACTTTATTTATGAGCACGGGAAGGAAAAATCATCTAAAATCAATCATCTTTCGTTTCATTCAAGTGCGTATTTTGCTTATTAGAACAAGGCAGAAAAAGGGGAATAGCAAAAATAATGTTATCGTTTATGGAGCTATAGGTACAGAATTGATCGATGAACGATGACATCGATCCTTTCTGGACAAAATATATATTGTATTAGATTTTATCTATTTCTATTTTATGTTAAATATAACTTACTATGAACTTGGTGAAAATATTTGTACTAAAACTGTTCTAAAACCTAGTTAGTATACTAGTATGACTTTGCCCTTTCGAGATCCACATCAAGTGTTACTAAGGAAGAATAAGGATCTCAATCGTCTCCTGTGTTCTCATGCTTACCCCCTCATCAAATCAACCGTTTTGAAGATCTGCGAACCATAAATAATTTTCCTACCTGTTTCAGACACCAACTTGAAGCCTAGCGCCAAAAGATAAGTCAAAAGAGGTGACAGCCTTTTATCAAATGTTTACAAGTTTACCATCGTTCTATTTTTTGTTCGCTCTCTCTCCCTCGCTCCTTCTCTCACCATTCGAACAACGTCAACTCCATCTTCCGTCCGTCCAGTCAACCGGTTAATTAAACAAGTTGCGACACCGGCCCATCAACAAACCTGTCTTCCGGGTAGGCACATCGGTCTCGGTAGACCCATAAACTGAAGCTCATTTTGCTCACCCGAACGCTTATCTGCCGTGGCTTTGGCTTTACCATTGTTCACGGCAGCAAGTTTAGTTAGTTGACCATGAAAACAAATCGTTTCCAATTAAACCGAACCCTTTTTTGTCACCCGCATCCTCAGCGACAGCGATGCTTCACTGGGCATGCCTTTTTGGCAACCAAGAGTTAATTGGGGTTTAATTGTGACAACATAGCCGTTCCAGCCGTTTGCAAGCGAGAGTTGGCTCCTTTTTTGGGAAGTTTTTCCCCGACTTTGGCGATGCTGGGCAGCGCCATCATCGACGTGGTGCTGCCCAATTGTAGGTGGGCTCATGCTCATGCTGCGAGCGGAAGGATATGCCATCCGATGGGGGCCAAATGGCGAAAGCAGCTCATAAAGCAAATGGAGTATAAAACGTGTCGAGAACGAGAGAGAGAGAGAGAGAGGGGACGGGAACTGGAGCAACAGTCAAGTTGGTAAAAGTTGCCCAATTAAACAACGGAGCAAAAATGCTGTTAGAAAAGTTGTAATGAAAAAGTGTCTAAGATTTCACCAAATCATTAAACATTGTTTGTGTTGACTAGCCTAACGTCGATCGCATTACGGTCGCTCGCTTTCGGAAAAGAAACTTTTCACCACATCATCGATAGATTTGCGGCCTACGTAGGTCACCGCCTTCGCTTCTTTGAAACCTTGAAAGCGGCTTCCAAGCGCCGGTCACAGCCATTGAAATTTTCATATCATTTTTCGCAGCTTCAAGCCTGTTTAAAGACGGCAAGCCGGGCTTTTGTGGGTTATGAATGGAGCAGCATCGCGTCGTCCTCTCTGTCAGGTGACGCATGTTTGTCACGCATCGTGGCGGGACAGACTGCTGTGGGGATGGACGCATTTTGATGGCCATCAAGCGTCTGATAAAATGCTACCATGAGTTCTGTCTCGTAGTCAGCGGGTGGTTATGTTGTGGCAGCCTGCTGTGGAAGTCATGGAATAAGCAGCATGCGAAATTCACTGAGGTCTGACCGAAGAGCAGATACATTTCTTCTCACAGCCAATGGTTTATGATGTGTCAATGCTTCGGCATGCCATCAAAGCTCAATGATAGGCATCTTGGAACCGTTGCGGTAAATCTTCGGATGTCCGGTGTTTCAAAGCATCAACAACCATTGCACAGTTGATAAAATAAAGTTTCTTCCATATTCTTAAAAAAATGGGTCTTTTTTAATGTAGCTTATTTTAAAGGAGAAGAATTCCATTTTATTTAAGCTTGTCAAATAAGAAATTGTTCCACCAACTAACCTACCAAGCCTTGGCCTACTTCAAGCAGTTATATTTGACATTTGCCAAAAACTAACGACATGTGCGCCATCTATCGGGAATATGCAGAAATCTGTTGGTAAATTTAGTTTTCACCTTAAAAATGTTGATAAGTGTGATTGCATTAAGCGTCAAAAATTTTGTGTTCCATTAAAAAGACTATTGGTATTCCAGTACTTAACCACACACCTGGTGTATGTTCAAATCTCAATCTTTTATTGGAAAAAAAGAGGTTTCAATGATCAAAATTCCATGTTGCCATCCACGTTTAAAAGAAGATTATAAATACTCATTTATTTTGTCCATATTAGTCGTATTTATTATCTTACTTTACTATTTCGGCCACCACTGTTCACAGGATTGGCCAGGATGTAAACGAAAGCCTCATCATCGAACGTTCCATTCATCGTCCCACAATCACTTACGGCTCATTGAATCGGGTTTGTGAATATATTCTTTTCCGTTTTGGTAAAGAAATTTTATTCCTTCCATTATTTCCACCCCAAGAAAGGAACCGAACCGGATCGATTTTATTTTTGCCGCCGGGCAGTTCGAGACAATCGACAACCTCCCTCATCTTGGGGATGAAAGCAGATGCAAAGAAATGGTTTAAAAGCGAAGAAAGCAAAACAGTGCCAGGCGTTAGATATAAAAAAACAGGCTACATATTGAAGAAGGCACACTCTCTGTGCGCCCTGTAACTTTCATTTACCATGACCTATTGTTGTGCCGGCATTCCGGGGCTTGCGAGGAACTGGATACATCCTGTGCTTTTGCTAACGAACTAATGATGGACCGAGTGTAAGCCGATGGCGTACGGATACTGTGTGGGGTATTGAGGACATGCTAACGTAACCTTAATTTTTACCCATTATCAAACGAAAATTGTAAATTCATTATGTTCCACCAGCTTTGCCTTACCGGTTTCACACAAAACAAATTTCACGATAAAACTTTTGACTTTTTGCAGATTTTTCTTCACGGTGAATGGTGAACAACTTCATCGCTTTCTTAAGTAAAATAACTTTTGCTAACTTTCTACCCGCAAGAATGCTGGACACGCAAGATGGCCGGTACACGCTTCATGGTTTCGTATGGAAACTTTTAAGTAACTCGATAGCCGTCGGCTGTACGCTACTATCGATTGTTAGAGAACGACTATCGGATGGGAAGGTTTGTAAGAATGTTTGGTCACTTTGTGGAGAATAAGACAGCATCCAGCTTAGCCACACAGTGGTCCAGGTTTCTCATGGACTTGATATTGATGTAATATGTAATAAAATTCTATATATACCATGAGGAGTAGGACCTCTAAATGGTGACACCATATAACGTGATATGGATTTATATGAACTTATACGATTCTTTCAGCAAACAACTGAGGATCAATCAGGAAATCTGTTTCGATCAGGACATCCGTTGTTCAGCAGTAAACATACTGAATACTCATACTAAAAAGTCCTGGAACTTGTAACTAAATTTTATATTTATATCAAAGTGATTGATAGAACTTTACAGGGTCTGATGATAACAAAACTTAAGCGATCATCTAACGCAACACATAAATTGAAGTGAGACGGGAAAAACATTATATTTCACAATAGAAAGTAATTTTTCGTATCAGACAGTATAGTAATTTATCAGCATTTTTGAAATTTATGCTAAACCTAACCTTTTCACATTTATTAAGAAATCATGTGACACTTTTGATATATTTTTTTTGTAAATAACTATACTTCTTTTGATACATCAAGTTAATTTTACAAATCCAGAAAGATTACAACATTTGCCTAATGTCCGCCTTTGGCCCATCGAGATCATGGAGAGTAGGCTTTTGAGACAACGTTTTAATTATTATGGCCGACCCCCCATCCCCACCGTTATCGCGCATCTGCCCCCGCCCCAAAAGCCAGCACCAGAAGAAGCCCGCCAACACAACAAGCACCAGATCCGAGCGTTACCATTAATAAGATTATGAGCTCTAAGCCACAGGGCAAACTCACTCACCCTTGTTCGGTAGAGGATTAATTCCTTCCAAAGCTGCAAAGCTGCACTCCGCCCAGCAAAGATGCTTCAGGACGGGCAGGTGCTCGTGCTCAAACGGAATCAATAATTTGATTTGTTTGCCAAATTACAGCCCTCGGTTTGCCCAACTGTCACGATACCCAAACACCTCTAACACCTAGGCGTAGGCACCCCTGATAAATCCGTTATCTGTTGTCGTTTTGGCGAAGATCAATGGTTTTGTTTTGGCCGTTTTTTTTTTCTTCTCATTCCGTACCTTCAATACCCCGAAAGCCTTCTGAAGATAAAGAAGCGCAAAAAAAAGGCACAAGGATCCTCTTGAATTAGCTTTCTCCCGTACCCCCGAAGTTTAACCTCCGCTTCCCGGTATCATCCAATTTCGGAACCATTAAATGGGTCCTCTCGCAGGTCGGTCGGAATTAAACGTGACATCAAAGGACGTGCGACGTATTTCTGTTTGTCATTCGATCGGGAAGCTGGCTTGGCTTGTTGCTTTCACTGGCCAGCATTATAAACGAGCCTGCCTGTGGCGTTCGGGGAAACGTTGGCAAAATTTGTTATTTGATTGTTTTCTCCGCTGCTGGCTGGTTGGACACCAAAGGAATGCAGCCCTCCTAGCTACGGGATGGAGGGGGCTTGCTCACTCTAAAGTAGCTGTTTTCTGCTGCTAAAGGATGACTTTCAAGTTCGTGCATTCACGTCCACGTGCTGCTTTTGCTGTGGAATAATTAGTTTTCTCAAGAGGTCGTAATCGTGTACCCGAGAGTTCTTCCACGGAAGGACGCACTAGAAGTACAGCGACGGCCTGTCATGACAAATGGCCAAGGGATAATCCCTTGAGGTTGTTTCGTTTAAAAAAATACTATTCAATTTGCCAATTGCACTTCCACTAATCGCTTCAGTGTTGCAATAGACCATAGCACTGTTGACCGTCTCTTTTCGATGAATCGAATGAATTTAAAGCGCCATCATTTATCAGCACCATTCAACTCGCTTTCCCCATAATATTGCCATATTTTCCACTCAATTACCTTATTAGCACCATCGATCAAACACTAGTCCAGTATGTCCCGCCCAACTAACTTGGGACGGTGCATGGTTGTGCGTTGGAGATAAGTCGCTCGATATCTACGCGGGTTACAGGGCGAACGAAACTTCAATTCCAAACACCTGACCGCTAGTTGCATAAATTTTATCCTTCTTCGTACCATCGTACCTGCCGTACGCTACGCCCTGACACCATTCGCAACGTGTCAGAATGATCGAAGACAATTGAGCGAAGGTTCTCCATAGCACCGGAGCTCCCACCCGTCCGTCCGGTCCGTTTGCTCCCTGCTGAAGATAAATCAAACACAAACAACATTACATGGTTCTCCTCGGTGCCATCGTATCGCTTCACCTGGACGGGGGCGACTGGGTTTGAAACGCACGTATAGAGCCACGGTGTTGGAAAAGACGAGCAGATCCTGATTTACGAGATTTCGCCCTCCGACAAAGCCACCTGATCGTAGTAAAAGCAAGCGCCAGTGCCAGGTATTTTGTACTAAGGACATCATTGTGTCGATATATTCCCTTTTGTTCCTCGGTGTGTGTTTGTGTGCGTTTTCTTGTTCGAATTATTGGCGGATGATGTTATAAATTATAATCAAAGCTTCCCAGAGCACACCAAACCGGCCGAAACTGTTCTCTGTCTTTGAGAATGGGGTAAGGACGCTCCGAAGGCTCCGAATGGTGATAGCTAAAGGCAGCACCAAACCAGGGCACATGTATTCATCATCGACGCCAATGTAGTGCAGCATCCAGGCTTTTCAGGCGATTTCCAGGTCCACGTAGTTTATGGTGGCTCAGATTGTGTTTCGCTTTTCGACGATTCGATAAATAATTGTAATAAATTCTAACCTGGCACGCCAGCAACCCTAAAATGCCTTACAGTTTGTACACCCTAGACTTCGGTATCTGAAGCCTACCGAGTTCCCGACAAATGTTCTCCTCGCCCGCACAATGAACGTCCAATCGGTGCAAACCAACCGATTCTACATCTTCGGACGTAGGAGCACGTTTAATATCACGTTTCGCTTGTGAAGCTAAGTTGGCGAGTTCCCGCAAATTCATCGATAGCGATTCCAATTCCTTTCTGCAGAAATCTTACGGAAACGAACTATAAATTGATAACCATTTCATATCGTTTTCCATTAGGATGAGCAATAAATTTAGCTCCGTTCGGGAAGAAAGTACACGAAAAAA